>OAMR01000413.1:597674-612120 GCA_900205405.1 Echinochloa crus-galli
TTATTTAGAGATTAAAATATTGCACGTATTTTCTATAAATCGAGGTAAAGTCGTGGCACAGAAACCAACGCGACATACGTTTAGGGACGGAGGGAGTATATGTCTAGAGGCCAAGGCAAGAATCTTTAGCATATTTTGGAGCAGACAAATAGCTTACCTACAAATTAAAACTCTTTACAAATATCTGAGTTTATCCTAGTGATTGACATGATGACCCCACGAAGTCCATATCACTCTTAGCAAGTACGGTGGTTCCAGTAGTGAGCATGCCACCCTAGCTAAGAATACACTGCTCCCAAATTATCATGTATTTTATTCCCTTGGCAACAAATATCAACTCATGACAGCCTCGACAGCGACCTCGGCACTCCTTACTCCTTAGGACTGTCAGAAAAAAGCATGTTAATTACCCTCAGAAATGGTCCTCAGTTGTGACCACCGCGAGGTATGTAATATTTTCTGCTATTAAGCATCAGAGATCGAGAGCCCCTTCTTGATCCAGTAGGCCACTCACATCAATCAAAACACCATAGCCATGAAGGCAAAAGGGCAGCACGTCCATGGTGCATAACCGCGCAGACATGGATGCAAATTTACATTCCTCCTACATGAGCAGCAGTAGCACCTACCATTAGCATGGTATAGACTGGTTCATAGAAAAGAGTATGTGAACTTATCATACTGCTGCTAGCATTAGAAGGCAGGCGATAGGGCATGTATTATTTCAACCATTATCGACTACCCTACTACTGCAAGAACCCTTTTTTGGATCATTATTGACAAGAAGTTTGAATAGCAGTTCTATAATTTTATTACATAAACACCTCTCACTTAATCTATAATAAATTTACAAACATTGTACCATACCTGAACATGGTAAAGATCATCTTTATTTCCTGAGATGGAACTATTACTGGGCTGTGGCTAAGCCATACCACAACCACAACCATTACAAAGCTTGGGATATATTCCATCCGAAAACATAGCAGCTATTGTTGAATGGTTTAAGAAAATTTCAGCTAGCTTTCAATATGTGTGACAGATCGATGATGTGTCTGCTTTCATGCAGCTAGCAGTGATATAAGCAAAGCATGTGTTGAATACCATGGATGGAGAGCATGGTGACATGGAGGATTGAATGCTACCAAATCCACCAATGCAAACGTGTACTATACTGATGGTAGAGACATGAGTACAAGACAAAAAATGGAGGTCAAAGGGCAACCGACACCTGGTTACTGAGCTGTGGGCCCGTTCAATTATCCACTTGATCTGATTTCGTTTATTGCCTGGTGCACATATCTCCATCTGATTTTCTTCCTGGTGAATTGTTGTCGCACATGTCAACACCAATGAAGAATAGAGTTTGATCATTGAAATGTCTCGGTGCCGACGTGCCATATATTTATCTGTGTATCTGATACTAAAGTGAGTGCCATATATTTATCGGATAGTTTAACTTTTGTTTCGTCACGAGACATTGATGGATGGACCCTCATATCCGAAAAAAGAATAAGATCAGGATTCGTCTCCGCTTCCGACATGCTATTTGACGTGCAAGCAAATAGGGGCTCTCCGGCCACCGCCAGGGACCTCGCCGACCACCTCTGGCACGCCTACCTCGGCGGCGCCTCCCGCCGCGGCGTCCGCCGCCCGTTCGGCGACGCCGTGCTCGACGGCGTCGACTTCTACCTCGACAGCGACGGCGGCGCGCGGCAGGAGCGCTTCATCGACCTCGTCAGGCGCCGCCTGGCGAGCCACAAGGACAACAGCAATCCGGCGGCAGTCCTGCTGACGGCGACGCCGGCGTGCTCGCGCGTGTTCGACGGCGACAACGGCGGCGACGAGCTGGGGCGGTTCGAGCGGCTGCACGTGCGGTTCTACGGCGAGGCCAGCTGCGGGTACGACTACCACGAGACGCGGCCGTTCTGGGGCGCGTGGCACGAGTGGTCGGCGCGGTTCCCGGCGGCGAGGCTCTACGCCGGCCTGCCGGCGACGGACGGGATGAGGGGGTGGATCGACGCCGCCACGCTGCGCGACAGCGTGATGCCGTCGTTGATGGACGACCCCAACTACGGCGGCATCATGCTGTGGGATAGATACTACGACAAGCTCACGGGTTACAGCCGCGCCATCGTCCACGACTCCATGCTCTGAAAATATATCGAGAGCTGTAGTGCCATCAGAACACACTAAGTTTGTAATTTGTATCTGATCAGATGATGAATAAAGTGCATGGAAACTTGCACACTCCATGGTATGAAAATCAGACGATCAATAAAATGTGTGAGAACATGACTTGGCGACTTGCACACTCCTTTATACCACTGCACATGATTATCTTTTTTTACATAATTTAGGATGCATGGTAGCAGTCTAGTTTAAGGATTACAGGTCATTAGTGTGTTCCTCTTTCTCTTTTTATCTTTAAGGATGTATGCATCTTAGCTATGTAGAGGTCGGAAGGATCTCAAAGTTTTTATAATCATCTCGATGTAACAATCTTGAGTTCAATAAAACTTCCCTTATCGAAGAAAAAAATTTCAAACGTGGAAAGGCCTAAGACAAGGAGATCCACTTTCACCTATTCTCTTTAATATAGTTGTTGATATATTAGCAATTATTATTAACAGAGCAAAGGAAGATGGACAGATCTCTGGAGTTGTGCCGCATCTAGTTGATGTAGGTCTCTCTATCTTACAGTATGCAGATGACACAATTCTCTTTATGGATCATAATGTTGCTAAAGCCACGAACGTAAAGTTACTGCTGTGTGCATTTCAACAATTATCCGGTCTTAAGATTAACTTTCATAAGAGCGAGATATTCTGTTTTGGACAGGCTAAAGAGTGTGAACAATAATATGTTGGGCTCTTTGGATGTCAATCGGGCTCTTACCCATTTTGTTATTTGGGAATTTTGATGCATTATAGGAAGCTTAGTAATTCGGATTGGAAAACAATTGAGGAAAAGTTTGAAAAGAAATTGAGTAGCTGGAAAGAAAAGCATAAGTCAGTAGGCGGGAGAATGGTGTTAATTAACTCGGTCTTATCTAGCTTAGCGATTTTTATGCTTTCCTTTTTTGAGATTCCAAAGGGTGTGCTAAAGAAACTGGACTATTTTAGATCGAGATTCTTTTGGCAATCTGATGAACATAAGAGGAAGTATAGATTAGCCAAATGGAGTGCCTTATGTCAACCAAAAGAAATTGGGGGGCTAGTGATCAAAAATTTAGATATCCAGAATCAGTGTTTGTTGAGTAAATAGTTGTTTAAGCTTATGAATGAGGATGTTAGCAACTGTTAAGGAATAAGTATCTACGATCCAAATCTACCACACAAATAGAGAAGAAACCGGGAGACTCACATTTCTGGGCGGGTTTGGTGAAAGTGAAACATACCTTTACAAGTTTTGGTACTTTCCAGCTAAATGATGGTAAACAAGTCAGGTTCTTAAAAGATAAATGGTCGGGTTCTTAAAAGAGAACAATATCCGTCTTTGTTTCACATTGCCAAGAAGAAAAATGACACAATAGCTATTGTTTTTTCCAGGATTCCTTTAAATATGTCCTTCAGGAGAACATTAGTAGGTCCGGATTTAAAAAGAAGTGGACGAGGAAGGAGTCCGGCGGGCTGTAAATTGTAAATCGCTCCATCTCTCTTCGGCCATCGGATGAGGATCCTATGGCTATGATCGGAGTTTTCATAGTTTCCACAGGGGGACTTGTTTCCATAGGATATGTTATCAAAAAAAATAGCAACGTTATATTGCCATCGAATTGATTTATTGCCCATCGTCAGTTGTCTGCCTGCTAAATTCCATCCTAACCGCTGTATTGATGAGGAAGTAGACAATGTAGTAGATTTACATTACTGAATAAAGAAAATCGGTACCATGACTCCATAAGTGAAGGATACTAGGAGAGGGTCATTATGTTGTGTTGATGGGTTGGCATCAACATTTTTTTTTGTTTCAGGTTAATTGTATGTCACCAAGTTCGAAACATGAGATAGTTACTAGATCAGAAGAGGCCGGGGGTCCAAACCAGTAATGGAATAATTGATACAACTTTAGTTATTTTCTTGTATTAAATTCTGAATGGAAAAGTGTGATACTCATACTTGAATATATATATATATATATATATATATATATATATATATATATATATATATATATATATATATATATATATATATATATATATATATATATATATATATATATATATATATATATAGGCCATACTTACGCAACCATTTTAAAATATTCATAAATTATGGACGGGTGATTTAATTTCTGTTTGAGGTAAGCTGAAGCTTTAATTATATATGTGTGTCTTAACTCTTAAGATTAGAAGAAAAAATGATGGAAATTCTTATCTAACATTTGGTTGATGCAATATATAACTTTATCTTACTATATTTAGCAATATGGGCAGTATTTATTATTATTAATTTGTACATACTTAGAACTGAGATTTATTCGTAACACAAAGGATCTGGAAATGTAATTTAATTTTTTGAACATAGAATATAACCCATTTGTGTCGCATGTACGCCTCTGCTATTATGTAATTTTTAAAGCTAATTGTGTATGTTATCATGTCATGTGTGGTTTTTTATTTTTTGTCATAGATCTTAATTTTCTTTTTTTAATTCCTTATAATGTTTTAATTATTGTCACAATTATATCTATATGTGTTATTTCAAACCATTCGACTCTCGTGCACAACTATTTTGCATAAGCTTCTTGTTTACTAGTTTTTTTCTAAGAGAAGTGCCTGCAACAAGATGTTTTGGTAAATAATAATGTATATAATAATTAAATATTAAATATTATTTTATAATATTATATCAATATAATGTTTTGGTCGATCACAAGATGTTTGGCTACCAGACGCTCTGATGTCCATATCAAAAGGTGAAATTTTCTTTACAAAGTATCCCTAAATATTTTAGAAAGGAACAATACCTAGAAGTTTGCTTGGCCATCAACGCTTAGAGTTCTCGATTTTTCGCAGGAGTTAGAAATACCACATGCACTAATCATGTGTTTCTTGACGCCATTACACTTGACATAGCTGCTTAGGCTAAATAATATAGAAATTTATATACTACATCGTGAAAAGAGTCTAATAGTGACGATAATTCTACGCCCTGAACAAAATTCGTATTATGTAAATATATAACTATTTTGAACACGTAACCTATATGTTTGCTAAATGTGAGCTTCAAAATATTCACAAAGGTAGCAACAATAGAATCTCACGGTAACCCAAAAAGTTATTAGTCCCACGTAAACAACCTTCCTTCCAGGGAGGAATAGTATGGAAGTACTAGAACTGCCCAGCTTCCCTGCGACCAAAATTCCAAGGGAAAGAGCAAAAAACTGTAGGGAAGGAGTTCCCCTACAAAATTTACTAGGGAAATCATTGTAGGGGAAATTTTGTCGGGGAAGCCAGAGTGCCCTGCGGTTTCTTAGCAGATTCCTAGGGAATGTTTGTTTCCCTACGATTTCATGTCGTAGGGAACTCCATCCTACATGGTATCAGCATCACACGTGTAAAGTTTCTTCCCCCACGATCTACTATTTCTAGGGAACAAATTCTGACCTTTCCCTACAATCCATTGCTTCTAGGAAACAAAATTCCCATGCCCACGTGGACAACCCTGGATTTACCTTTTTCATTTCATAAATTTCAACTAAACACGTGACATTAATTCATCAAATCAACTCACAGTACGATTGACCATGGAAATCGAATCTCTGAAAAAAGTGCTGGAGAGTGCGCACATGGCTCTCCAAAAGGTCGACAAGATGCTGCCAGGGCAGCTGGATCCACAGGTCAAGCTTTGGGCTGCCCTGGTCAGGGAGGCATCCCTACGACATGGAGCCATGGAGGACATCGTCAACACCTTCCTCATCGATGTCGCCGTCCCTGCTGATGAGAAGAAGGATAGCCTGCTCAATGGTCTCTAGAAGAAGATGGCCAAGTTGTTCAAAAAGAGCAATGTGCGCCACACCATCGCCGGCGCGATCGTGGACATGAAGAAGAGACTGGACGAGATTGCTGGCCGCCGCGATAGGTTCTCTGTTGTGCTGGCACTGCCTGGGAAGGCAACAAAACCGGATCCTTGCCTTGCCGACATTCACAAAGAAGCATCGCAGCATATTGATAATAAGAAGGCGAAGACTGAGCTCATTGCCATGCTTCGGTTGTCATCCAACAACAATGGAGATGCTGATGTCTCTGGCAGCAGCAAGAAGATGAAGATAGTTTCAGTGGTCGGAGTTGGGGGCCTGGCAAGACCACTCTTGCCAAGGTGGTTTACGAGGAGTTTAAGCCTCAATATGATTGTGGAGCCTTTGTTCCGATTGGCCGTCAACATGACCGGGTGCAAGTCTTCAAGAACATCTTCTTTGAAGCATACCTTCTCATTGGCGAACTCAAAAAATTCCTTAAATGTATACATGGTCTACATAGAAATAGACACCGTGCATATACATTCTAATTAATGCTCAATGGTGAAGCTACATTTATGATCAGGGGGTGCATATGCACCCCAAACATTTAAAACCAATGATTAGCCACAATTTTTCACCATGTATATGGCCACTGGCGGAGCTACGGCCAGGCCATACTGGGCTCTGGTCCCCCCTTGCCATGCACAAACTTCACACTGTAGCGACGCAGCGAGCAATTAGCGATGCATATAGTCCTCTTCACAATTCCCTTCACACTGTAGCAAAATGGCCCCCCTTGAGTTTTCTTCACGCTCCGCCAGTGTATATGGCTTAAGGTTATATATCCACAAGGTAGGTGCACCCTGTTCTATTTTTTGTAGCTTTGCCATGACATGAAAAAGCTCATTGATAAGATGTCATTCACCTAGCATAGAAATTTCGAGATCTCTAGATGTTTTCTTGTCAACATCTGTAAGAATATCTATAAATACTTTTACGGGGTCAGGATTTTTGGTCAACTGCAACAAAAGCCCGATAGCTAAATTGGGGGTTTAAGTTTATCGTATGCTGGTTTGGTCAAAGTAGTCTTGCTCGGGCCTCCAACCCTGAGAACTAGAACTACAAAGATGATATGTCGTAGTTGAGGCCATTAGGCATGGGCCCAATTTCTTAATACCTTGGTAATGGCTGCATCGACATGGCTACTGATCAGTAAGCCAGTTGTCCAAGTTAGAAAGATTCCAAGTTGTGATAATTTTAAATGCACACTTTCTAGAAAGATAAATTTTACGGAAAGATGGACAGTAATGTTTGAATTTAAATTTTACTACAACTAGCAAAAACGCACGTGCGACACACGTTTAACAGAAAATAAAATTAATAATTGACCGGAGACGGTATTAGTTATAAACTCGACTATTCCATGCAAGCGCGTTTTTTTTTCATGGACTGTTTCGTCAAACATGGTTTAACATGAGGCGTAATGTTTTAATAATTTATGGGTCCATCGATTCTCGAAATTTTAGATCTTTATAGTATAGATAGAGAAGAAGATGTGTATGATGTATCAATTGTCATGCATGTGCTTCAGCACATACTTGTAAATTCCATTCCGGAGGTCATTCCGTTTTTGCTCTTGGAACGGAACATTCCGGTACCGGCCGATACCGGTGTACCGTTCCGGACTTTATTATATTAAAAAAATATGAATGTATATATACATAAATATTCATATAAATATATACTTACGGCATAATTACACTTCATCACACTGACATTTTTAGTTTTTTACCAAACTCACATATTGAACGAGGCGTCATTTGGTTTTAGCCCGGTACCGAAATGAGCGGAACAGGCGTTTGACCCGGTATTGACCGGTATTGACCCGGTATTGACCGGTATTTGACCCGGTACGGGATTTCAGCCCTTCTATACCGGTTTAGGCACCGGAACGGGGCATTCCGGCCATTCCGGCCGGTACCGGAATGGAATTTACAACTATGCTTCAGCATGCCACACCATGCGGCGAATCCAATGGCCAGCACTATTGATATGGTAAAAAGCAACACAAGAGCAATAAATACCTAATATTTGTTGACCTTGTAACTAATGCAAGAGCAATAAAATACCAAGGAGGGAAAAAAAGGAAACATGCATATGGATAGAACAAATATAAAAAGATATGAATTGGACACCACCCAATATTTATTGGAGTCTATCTAAGATACAAATGGATGACACGTGACCCCTCTTGGCAATCGATTTATCTAATTAAAATTAATCAAGCAATTAGTTGTGTGTATAAATTCCCGGTGGTTGTATCTTTTCAACCGTAGCTCCGTTTTCAGTGATTCTTGCGCTCACTTGACCATAGCATCGAGCCCTATCCTTTAGCACGTTCTTTTAAAGCTTTTGTGTTGTTTGGTGTGTTGTTCTTAGTTGTATGTTGTTTGTTATTTGTCTAGTTGCATGCTTGTGGTTGATTGATGCGAGTAGAACGATTTCGGATTTAAAAGATTTGAAGAAGATTTTGAAGGCTCTGAGCAGCTAAACCTTGGATACAGGCAAGTGTATTATGTCATACAAATGTCCTAATAATTATTAATTTCACCAACCGTGCATGTGTCTTAATTTGATGGGTTCCTATTTAAGGATTTGCCTAGCCACTATATTTTCCCTATCCCTAAAACTGGGTTACTTAATTAAATTTGATGGTAGATGATGCTTAGCTTGCTCAACTGGGATTGGTTAAATGAACCCCCACTCTATGTTTCATATACTCTTTTAAATAATTAATTGGCAAGATCATATCTTTTTAATTGGAACATGGAGAACCACCCAGGAAAACAGTACAACCATGAGTGCCATGTGGCTCTGGCTTTGACTGACTAATTAGGTGCTCTAGTTTATGGTAGATTTACTCGGAAGGGGCATGGGGGGCGGCGGTTGACGGGGTATAGCTCGGTCCTCTGGAGCTGTGGGCTTTGGTAAGAGACAGACCTCATTAGGGAGGGTTATGCTTTGCTTCTGAACCGGAAACCTTAGCGGGCTATCATTTATTAGAGTGCTTTTGTAAAGGTCTCATAGTGAAACCCAGTATTCGGTCCACGTGGAGTGGGAAATAAAACATGGCCAACTAAAAGTGCTTACTGCAGTATGGTCAGCCAACCTTTTTGCCTCAGTCTTGTATGTCATATTACATTTGCTGAGTACGTAGGTGCTCATACTTGTTGTTTTTCCTTCCCTTTATTGCATCAACTACACCCGGAATGCTGCTCAGATTGGGAGAATTTTGAGGATTTCACCACTGATTTTGAGGAGTTCTAGGCGAGTCTCCCCCAGTCAATGCCTGTGGAGTTGGAGTCACTTTTGCTTCGTTAGATAAACGTTTATTTAAGTCATCCGCTATGACATTCGTGTCAACTCTGAGATTGTAATAAATGCACTTTAATACTCTTTCGTTATGCATGGTTATGGATATTCACTTGTGACGTCTACCATATGTGTGTAAACTGATCCTGGCGCACATATGAGATGCATCTGGTTTTGCCTTTAAAACAGGGAGTAGACGAGGTAGTCGACGGGGAAGGAATGGGTTTCGCTCCAAGCAATAGGATCCTCGAAGGGGACGGTGATGCGGAGGAGGATGGAGTTGCGGTGGGCGGCGATGGCGGCGGGGCCGGAGGTATAGGAGGGAGATGGATCACGACACGAACACGACGGACGCCTCCGCGAAATGACTTGTTTCTCCTTTCCTGAGCTGTGCTCCAATATATTAATTTCGGTCAGAAATGTGAAGATATATACACCCCTTGTACTTACATATCTTTTTTCAAGACCAACTTTATACATCATATTAGAGCAACTCCAACAGTCTATGTATAATCTTAGCTATATTTGGAGTTTTACAAGGACTCTAAAAGATAGACAACCTCATAAAACAGTAGGGTAAACCAACAGGCAACAGACTCTCTAAAACTGGATTATCTATATTCAAATAATTGGTTTTCTCCTTGATCTTTTTCTTCCTACAATCTTTTTTCTCATCCGATCTTCTTTCTGGACGTCCGAACACGAGCTAGCATTTGTTTACAGAACACGAACACCTTGTTTTTCTTGCGGAGCCCAAGGACAACGACGACGACCATCCGCCGCTGCCTCCTCTGAACTTCAAATGCGACGACCACAAGGCCTCGCCTCGGAACGAGGCCACCGCCCCGCCTCCCGAGACATTGAAGCACCGTGTGGCCGCGCTGCCACCGGTTATTACAGCGCCACCGCATGACCGGCGACGGTGTTCTTCCTGGAGGACGGGGGCGCGCGTCGGAGGCAGCCTGCCGCTGCGTAGAATCCCAGAGGACGCCGTGAGGTCCAGCGGCCTCGTGGTGTGCCGTCGCGACGCTGTCCCCGACGGGCCCGCAGCATCAAGGGTGTACGCACCGGACCTGGCCGGCGACGCCGAGCGCGAGGAGCCGGTGGCCGCGGCCGTCGTCGAAGTCGCCGGGTCCCCAGCGCCGAATCGGGAGTCGCGTGGAGGCGTACACGGCCGGCGGCGATGGCGGCGTCATCTCTGGCAGTGGCACGCTTCATTTCCTTGAGGGTCTTAGTCTCTTAGAACATACAGTGCTTGCTGCTTTCCTGCTGGTGCGGCATGGACTGATCGAGTATACGTAGCAGTCATGGGATCGAAGATATATATGCTGGTGTTGCGTATAATTATATAGCCAACTAACTAACCAGCTAGCAGTCGTCAAAATACTTTGGTGTCGACGCTGCCAGAGGATATTTGGTTGAGAATATATATGTTGGGTTTCCACGCGGTGCACGGCGTGTCCATGGCTCCTGCAGCTAAGTCGATCTCCACTAAGTTTCATATATACCAGCGGCAAGCAAGACAGCTCCTTGTCAAGTAATAAGCAACAGATTAGGACCTAATCTAATTAAGTACTTTATTTGTTCTAAAACATAGGGTACTTTGGCTATGTCCTTAGACAAACTCCTCTAACTTTGATTAGGTATATATAAAAATATGTTAGCATATCTACAATACCAAAAAAATACATTATGAACATGTGTATCCATGGCGTGGATTTGATGAAACTAATTTTGTTCTGTAGATATTAGTGTACTCCATCCGTCCCAAAAAGAATGCAACCCTCGCTTTCCAAGGAGTCAAACGATTTCAACTTTGACCAAGTTTATACAAAATAATACTAACATTTATGTCTTCAAATAGATTTAGTATAAAAATATAATATATGATTAATCTAATGATATTTATTTTGTATCATAAATGTTAGTAACTTTTTGTATAAGTTCAGTATGTAAAACTTGAAGTTGTTTGACTTCTAGGAATGCGAGATCGAGTTGCATTTTTTTCTAAAAACTTGATCAAAGTAGGACAAAACCAAAATCACCTATGTTTTGGAATAGAGGGAGCATTGTCACTTGCTTAGTAGATATTACTATAGAAACGTACTTGTTATCTTTTATTGAAGATGCTGGAGATAAAGAATTCTAAGTATTGGATCTCATGATACGCTACTGAGCAGTGAAGTGGTGGTGAAGATCACCAGGATTATTATTAATAATCATATCGCATAGGTTAACCCACAGAATTGAATGCTGCAAAAGGGGATGCATGCGCTTGCTCATTCTTTCTATGGTTGTTTGTCTGGTGAATGGTGAACACATTTTTCGTTGTATTGGCCAATAGTTAATGATATACTGATCAATACCAAATACGTTCTAGTGCAGTCCTTGCAACAACAATATAAATGAAACTTGGACGCGTTTAATTTATGCGTACGCAAATATATGAATCAAACCACTTGCTCCCAACCGAACTTGTTGACACCGACCAAAACACTCATATGAACAGGAGTAAGGTAGTACTCGACACGTCGCCCGCGTCATTCTCGTTATTATTATCTTCTTCTTCCGATAACCCATGGCCAGACACCGTCGTCGTCGTCATCGTCTCCAGCGCGGCGGCATCGAACGCCGCCCTGTGGCGGCGCATGTGTCCACCCAGCGCCTGCCCGGTGGCGAACACCATGCCGCAGGTGTTGCACCGGTGGACATCGCCGGCGCCGCAGCCGACCTTGCCGGGCCTGGCGCCGAGGAGGAGGTCGAGGCCGGCGGCGCGCACCCGCGGCCGGTTATGGCTGGTCCGGTGGCCGCCGAGCGCCTGGAACGTCGCGAAGCGCCGCCCGCAGGTTCGGCACCGGAACGCGCCGCCGTCGTCTAGCCGTGCCCGGTGGTGCTTGCCGCCGCCGCCCTGCTTGGCGATCACCTTGCTCGCCGGCGAGAGCGAGAGCAGAAGCACGCACTCTGCTGGCTTCACCATTATTAGTGATAAGGGAGCTATCGAATGTTTGAATGGTAAGCCAGTGCAGGTATTTATATATATATAGCAGTGATCATGGTGTGGATGATGCCTTCGTTGACTTCAATCGAGCCGGGGTCAAGGTCAAGCTCGATGTCAATATAATATAAATATGTACACGTCGCGGCCGGCTTTGCAGCCAATGGTTAGTTAGTGCTACATGGCCACATGCATGCTGAGTTTCTGTGCTTTTTCCACAATGATGTTAGCTGCTTTGCTTACGCAGGGATACACGTTTTCTTTCTTACCTAAGATTCAGGCGTGTACTCACAACGTATGCGTTGTGTTCGTCACCTTAACACGCTCTGGAGAAGCATGTATCTACATGTACTAACATTTTGCTTTGACTATCTAGACTCTATTGCACATTTTTGTATAGTCTTCTTGCTGTACAAAACTTTAACTTTGCTCTGTTTCTTTAGCTATCTAGCTCCCCTTCTGCAGCTTCTTCTCTGCCGGTTCGTTTCAAAAAAAAAAAGTCCATAGCTTTGCACCAAACAGTTGGACCTTAGGTATGGATGTACACTACCATGCATGTGCTTTCTAGTTGCTAACAAACTTCACATGCATGCTGGAAAAAGGCAAAAAGGTTCAGCTGTCTTTTCCTGCCCAGTCTCTAGTCCCAACTCCCAACTGCCATAGGTTGGAATGTTCGGCATCCTCTTTTTTCAATATCATTTATACTCCCTCCCGTTCAGTATTGGAAGTCGTTGAGGACAGCGACACAGTCACCAAAACATACACAACTTTAACTTCTCTTTTCTATAAAAATATTTCTTGAAAAGTTATATATGTATATTTTTATGAAAGTAATTTTCAAGACTAATCTATTTATATATTTTTCTTATTTTTAAACTCAATGACTTAAATATTATTCATGATTTATATTCCCAATGTTTGACTCAAACCTTGTCCAAAACAACTTTATTTACCAAACAGGAGGGAGTACATATATAGATCGGAGCAATTTAAGTCGGACACTGCTATTCACAATCAAAAGCACTTTCAAAATATTTAATTATACGTTTCTCTGAAATGTCATAATTTACAGAGAATTATTTGTAAACCGAGGATGTCCTAACGCCATGTATTTTTAAGCTTGAAACGACTTATTTTTCGATGTGCGTCGAGACCCATGACACACTTTATTGTGTGTGCGAATTGGCCGGTTGGGTAGACGCGGCGCAACAAGGAAAATATATAGACGACTCTACGTACCTTGAGGAGTACCAAGTTTGCCGGTGGAACGCTCTCAAACATATCGCCAGATATATACTTCACGCCGGTGTCGCTGGGAGCCTTGGCAACGACGTGTGCAAGGTCCAGCACACTGCATTTCACATTTGGAAACGCCTTCGAGACGGCATGCGCCGCCGCGCCAAGTGCCCCGGCGACATCGACCAAGGAGCTTATACCCTGGAACACCTCCCCGCTCTCGTCGATTACGACGTCCATGGCGAATTCGGTGTCCGAGACCATCCCATCGTTGATGAGCGCGTTGAAGGCCGGGTCGCGTTCGGCCAGCTCCCAAAAGCCATGGCGTATGCGTTGTGTTTCGTCACCTTAACACGCTCTGGAGAAGCATGTATCTACATGTACTAACATTTTGCTTTGACTATCTAGACTCTATTGCAGCATTTTTGTATAGTCTTCTTGCTGTACAAAACTTTAACTTTGCTCTGTTTCTTTAGCTATCTAGCTCCCCTTCTGCAGCTTCTTCTCTGCCGGTTCGTTTCAAAAAAAAAAAGTCCATAGCTTTGCACCAAACAGTTGGACCTTAGGTATGGATGTACACTACCATGCATGTGCTTTCTAGTTGCTAACAAACTTCACATGCATGCTGGAAAAAGGCAAAAAGGTTCAGCTGTCTTTTCCTGCCCAGTCTCTAGTCCCAACTCCCAACTGCCATAGGTTGGAATGTTCGGCATCCTCTTTTTCAATATCATTTATACTCCTCCCGTTCAGTATTGGAAGTCGTTGAGGACAGCGACACAGTCACCAAAACATACACAACTTTAACTTCTCTTTTCTATAAAAATATTTCTTGAAAAGTTATATATGTATATTTTTATGAAAGTAATTTTCAAGACT
>OAMR01000413.1:618951-653872 GCA_900205405.1 Echinochloa crus-galli
ATATATATATATATATATCGTCTGAAAATCAGGCAATGAATGAATAAAATGTGCGAGAACATGCACCCGCCTTTATGGTACTGCACATCATTATCTTTTTGAAATAATTTAGCATGGTATGTCTAAGGTCAGAGAGAGCAAAATTCGATGTGAAATTTTATTCACTTCTTCTATATTAATTTATAAACCAGAATGTTCTGGAATTTTTTGTAATAAAGATTGAAAATTATTATATGTACTCACGGATTTGTTTGAGGCACACTGAAGCTAACGTACTCTATAATCTTCAACTTATTATTCCATAGTCCTAGGTTTGTGGTTAAAATGCACATATTTTTTCGATAAACAAATCAATGGGACAATGCACCTTCTGCCTACAAATTCCATTCAATTGAATACGGTTACGGTGTTTAACACCGGAAGCGGTTTTGAGCAAACACGCCAAAACCAGTAAACGGACAAAAGGAGCTAGAATAATAATAACATATAGCAAATGCAATACGATTATATTTGAGCTAAGATGAACTTTATTTAACATCAACTCGAAGCATATATATGTTATTCGCCCACACCACACACCTAGCTCTTATATATATCAGCTAGCTAGTAGCTGCATTCCTGCATGTGATCGATCACCACAGACAAATCTATCTTAATCAGGGAAATAAAATCACATACATACAAATTACAACAGACATTATTCCACATCACACGTAGTACGTACGTCCATCATATATGCAGATAGAGACAAACAATACCAATAATAATCCGATGATGAATCTCAAGTCGATCAGATGATGAGCTTGATGCGCTGGCCGTAGCGATCCCTCTTGTCATAGTACCTGTTCCACAGCATGACGCCGGCATAGTTGGGCGTGTCCTTGACCAGCGGCATCATCTCCATGAGCACCGCCCTGGGCTCCACCCAGCCGTCGGCCGCCGCGTCCGGCGCCGCCGGCAGCCCGACGTGGAGCTCCGCCGCCGGGAAGCGCTCCGCCCACCCGAGCCACGACCCGTAGAAGAACCTCCTGTCCGCCGTCCTGAACGAGCACGCCGTGTCGTCGTAGAACCGCACGTGGATCCGCCGGAACAGCCCCGTCGCCAGCGCCGCGTCCACGCCGCCCTCGCCGCCATCGCCCATGCACCGCGGCGTCGCCGTCAGGAGCACCGCCCTGTAGCCGGCGAGGCGGAGGGCCAGCGCATCGTAGTTCGCGGAGCCGCCGTGGTCGACGAAGAGGTCGACGCCGTCGAGCGCGGCGTCGCCGAAGGGCCGGAACACGCCGCGGCGGCGCCCGCCGAGGTAGGCGTGCCAGAGGTGGTCGGCGACGTCGCGGGCGGCGCGGGCGGTGGGGAGGGAGTAGCGGTCGCCGTCGCCGCCGACGGAGAGGAGCACGGTGACGTTCTTGGCGCGCTGGCAGTGCTTGATGTCGGCGCCGACGGCGGAGGCGTCGTGGCCGGAGAGGTCGGCCCAGTACCTGCCGTGGCCGAAGACGCTGAGGAAGGAGATGATCACCGTGTTGTAGAGGCCCGTGTCGCAGGCCTCACGGAGCGACCCCGACGGCGCCGGAACGTCGCCGCCGCCGCCATGGAGTGAGTTAGGTTGTTGGTGAACGAGCAGAGGAGTTTGGCATGGCAAGCTGCAGCGGCACTTATAAAGTCGGCATTGGTTGACTGTTGCTTCCCGTGTGCGCCGGATAAGGTTGACCCACAACACGTCGTGACGTGGCAGTGACTGCGGCGTGCGATTCCCCTGTGTGAGACTGTGTATAAAATAAAAAAATGCGAAATACAACGTATCCCCTCCGATTCATATTAGAAGTCATTTTGGACAAAGTTTGAGTTAAACATTGGAATATAAATCATGAATAACATTTAAGTCGTTGATTTTGGAAATGTGAAAAATTATATAAATAGATTGGCCTTGAAAATTAATTTCATAAAAATATACATATATAATTTTTTAAGAAATATTTTTATAAAAAAGAGAAGTCAAAGTTGTGCTTCGGTGACCGTATCGCTGTCAGCTTCGAATTTGTGATACTGCACGAGTACTGCCGATTGGTGATCATGTTTTTTTTTCTTCGAAGTAACATCAAGTATTTTGTGATCGAGTTTTGTTTGTTGATCTTGATGTCATAAACAACACATAATAAAAATGGTTTAGAGAAAACAATAATTAGTAACATGCAAACAAGCACCACGTATGACGTTTTAGCCCCTGTTTTTCTGGGCCTGATGGGTTTGAAACCAGTATGATATTTTAGCAATTCTGTGTCCGAATTTAATTATTAGATGCATATATAATGTATGCCAAAATTGTACTCCTTTGTTCCAAAAATCACTCTCTTTTTAGCATTTAAAATTTATCCCATAACATAAGTATAATTTTAGCTTCCAGGATGCACGTATAATTGAACCAATTCCTAAATTAATAAAAAACAATATAAAGAAGCATATGTAGCCAATTAAATTGTTCTTTCAAATTCTAATTCATGGAGCAACAAGATTATTTTTCATAGCTAGTAATGTATCTGATTTTTTTAAAAATATTTATTTAAAGATGGATAGAGTAATTTTCTTTAGTTTCAAACTACAACTTGATTGCTTGCTCTTCCTGATTGTACTTTTTATGGTTTCCAATGATATATAGGTGTTCGTGGCGTGGTCAATATGCATTGTATTTTTTAGGACACCATTGTATGCATGCATGAGCTGTTCTCCATTCATGGCGATGTTTAGTTACACAAACTTTTTAAAAATTCTCTCTCCAAACTTCACTGTTCACTTATCACATCAAATCTCTCTCCTCATGCATGGAGCACTAAACGTGGGTAAATAAAAAAACTAATTACATGATTTTGATGTACACGACGAGACGAATCTTTTGAGCCTAGTTAGGTCATGGTAGGACAATGTTACCACAAATAAACGAAAAGTGCTACATTGCGTTACAGTGTCTGATGTGACATTTTCACCAAACTTTCTCTTTCTCCCTCTGGAACTAAACACACCGCATGTCATGTCGTCGTCAGCTCATCCCAGAGTGATCCAAACTCCTATGTCATTGCGTCGACGTGGCGTTCCCTGATTCTCCGCGTGCGGCACACAGACAAAAGGTTAGGTGCTACTAGAAAATGACTCGCCCAAGTCAACTCGCGATCGACGACAGCACTGCCGCGTAGTACACTAGTAAATGGAACATTTGGGGAAATAAAAATAAAATAAAAAACTTGGTAAATGGAAAAGATAAACTAATTTCATAAGAGAACTGGACTAAATTAAATAAAAGTCTAAAAGGAAAATGAGTAAACAGGGAAGAGGAAAAGAAGTACTAGAATCAACCAGGCTACTTGGGCCGACCCAATACAAACTTGGACCAAGCATGATGTACATTCCAACTGCATGGGCCGAATAGCACTTGGGAGCAGCCGGGACCAAAACCTTGGTAGGATGCATAATGGATGCATTGACATGGCTACTGATCAGCAAGCTAGTTGTCCAAGTTAGACAATTTTCAAACTGTGATAATTTTGAATGAACACTTTCTAGAAATATTGTGCTAAAAAAACTTTCTAGAAAGATAAAATTTTAGCAGTAAGGTTGGAATTTAAATGTTACTACAATGTGTATGTATCAATCGTTATGCATACAGCATGTGTGCTTCAGAATGCCACCATGCGGCGAATCGAATGACCAGTAATATTGATATGCTAAAAAGTAATACAAGAGCAATAAATACCTAACCTTTGTTGATCTTGTAACTAATGCAAGAAAAGCAATAAAATACCAAGGAGGAAAAAAAAGGAAACATGCATATGGATAGAACAAATATAAAAAGATCTGAATTGGAGACCCAATATTTATTGGAGGCTATCTAAGATACAAATATGATATATATCTTTGAGATAAAAAACAGAAAAAATAATAATGTGCAGCCCTGCTGCAAATCCAATCCCATGCAGCTAGCCCTACCCTAATGGATGACACGCGGCCCCTCTTGGCAATTCCAGCCGTGCACCCCATGATTTCTCACTCACCAATATAATCGTGTTATATATATTGGATGCACGAGTGTGACATTCTTTTCCTCATGGCACTCAACAGGGATTGCAACAACGTCATCGTGCGCTTGACGACTTTCATGGTGGTTCTTGCAATCATGTCTTCAATCTCCCCAAACTGCCAGGCCACCAACGGTACGGTGCATATATATATATATATATATATATATATATATATATATATATATATATATATATATATATATATATATATATATATATATATATATATATATATATATATATATATATATATATATATATATATATATATATATATATATATATATATATATATATATATATATATATATATATATATATATATATATATATATATATATATATATATATATATATATATATATATATATATATATATATATATATATATATATATATATATATATATATATATATATATATATATATATATATATATATATATATATATATATATATATATATATATATATATATATATATATATATATATATATATATATATATATATATATATATATATATATATATATATATATATATATATATATATATATATATATATATATATATATATATATATATATATATATATATATATATATATATATATATATATATATATATATATATATATATATATATATATATATATATATATATATATATATATATATATATGGGCTCTGGATCTGGGTACAGACAGCTATAGATTAGTATTCGAAGTTTATACAAATCACAAGGAACAAGCAGATCACGCTCGATCTAACCTTACACCAATTTAATGAAATCAAACAATGAAAGAGACTATATATCAATGTGTATCCATCATATTATGCTAACCACCATGGCTACAATTAATCCCACTTAGAAACTTTATTTTGCAGAATATACAAATTAAATGATAAGAGTGCAACAATCCAAACCACAAAAGTAACTATAAACCATAACCATACATGTGATATTTACATATTAATGATACCACCTTTGATCCAGGCATTTCTATCTAGGCTCGAAGCGACGACTTACTATGGGATTTCTCACATTTTTGGCTATTTATTCTTTGAGTGGTCGGCGACATATATGTTTGTCTATAATGAGACACCCATGACGATTTCATTGTTTTCCCCCGAGAACTTTAATGCCGACTATAATGGACTGGAGGGAGTATCAATCATTTCAATTTGCTGCTATGCGTTTGATTGACATTCATTACTCAAATTTATTTTTTGTAAGTTTTTCTGCAATTTTCAAATTCCGGGTTGGATTTTTTTCACACCATCCGAACTTTTGTTTTTCAATCAACATATAGGCCCTGTTTTGGAAACGCATCTCTCAACCGCGCTTAGATTATTAGATAAGCCAAGGCTTTTTTTCTTGTAGTACAAATCTCTGAAACAGCTTACCGCAGAAGCAAGAATAAGCGAAAATAAACAGAGAGCATTTGGTGGATTAATCACTTATTTTAATTTAATAGATATAAATGAATTATAATCGTTCCCAAACAGACCATAGTCCTCCGCCGCATAATCCGGGGTCTGGCTGCGTAGTCCGTCTCCGTGGGTGGTCTGGTCTGGCCTAACCAGCTTGTGATGGCCGAGGTGCGGCCCAACTATATGCGTGGGCTTCACACGGACACGGATATTTGGGTAATCGTTCAGTTGTGATTCACTGCGTGCTAGCTACTTCGGCATTGGTTTCCTTGCAAACTTCATCGCGCGCACAGACACACGCAGCGCCGACGGGCGACGGCGACTTTGGGCATGCCGGCAGGCGGCAGCAGGCGCCGACCGGAATAGCAAACCGGTGCGCACCGTGTTTGACGAAGTGAACGAAAATTAGCCTGGTATTTTGCAGTACATGAAATTCCGGCACCGTTCGCCATGCTATCTGCCTCGAACTCCGAGCTATATATATATATATATATATCCATAGGCGATCTATCTATCTTGCTTATATACTTTCCTGCTACTGCCTCTGCTTCTGTTTCTAAATATAATGACGTTGTCCTATATCATTGGCTAACTGTATGTTATGATGAGATATTGAGATTAATCAGCTATAATCAATGTACAATCACTAATAATGTAGTAATAATATGTTTATACAGGAGGAGGAGGAGGAGGAGGAGGGGTGAACCGGGTCGTGCCACCCTTGTGCTTTAAACACGACCCCTGCAATGTTTTCGAGTGCGGCAAAGTTTGCGAGGAGTTCAGCTTCCCCCCTAATCACGGCTACTGCAACCAACGTGTCAATCCATACGAGTGCTGCTGCACATACTAGTAATGCTGATGCATCCGTATGTGCAAATCGATGATAAATAAATCAATGGGTGTTTGGTGTGGGTTTTTTTTCCCGTTCTCTGTTGTGACTATTGCGTATCGTATGTCATGTACTCTTTCGCGCTAGCTTTGCCAAAACTTTGACTGAGACCGTAATAGATAATCTTTGCAGCCGGAATGGGCCAAATACTATACTGGGCCGCGTAGTGAATAAGTAAGGGCCGAAAATGGCAGCAGTTGGGTGGTAGTGTGGACTGATGGCACACACACAGCCCATGAGTCCAACAACTCTTATCATACTGAGCTCTGGCAACGTTGTATTGCAATCGAATTGTTTTATTGCCCATCGTGAGAAAATTATAATTTTGGTACTTTTTTCTTCGGATCTAGATGCACGTTCGGATCGCTGGCCGTGGAAAACAAGCTAAGCTAAAAGAAGTCATCAAGAGTTCACACATCAAGGCATCCACATTACCAGATTTAATTTAATTAAAAATGCTTATTAGTATAGTCCTTTAAAGGTTTATGTATTTTTGAAATAGAAAAGGTCGATCCATTTGGGGTTTGTACTGTAAATTGCAAGACGTAAACATACTTTAGGAATTAACACCGATGGCAAGCACAACTCAAACGGTAGGAATTAGGAAACCTATATGGCCCTGCTCGCTCTGTCCGCTCATCATGAATGGCGGCCGTGTGCGTTAGCAGCAGATCATCAAAGATGCATGGATGCCAGCCATGGCGCACCGAGAGCGAGAAAGAAGAAGCTGGCAGATCATGCGTGGTGATAGATGGGATCCATATTTTCGTTTGGATTGTTTCCAGCGAGGCAACATTGTTTTTCTCTCAATAAAAAACCAGCACCAGTCACCGGCCACCCACCAACCACCAGTGTTTTTCTCTCGGAAAAACCAGCGGCGGCCACCGAACAGGACGATTAGTCAAGCGCTGCCTCCATCGATCTGCGTTCTTCTGTGTGCTCCTGTGACTCCCCTCTTCCTGCCGAATGAATCCATACGAAATGCAACAACAGCAGCATACGCAAAGCCTGTTGACACAAAGGCTAGCAGCCATAGCCCATAGGCCTGCAGGCTGATGATGCTCATGGGAATGGGATGCGATGGGGAGCAGTGAATGCTGATCGACGCGCGCCATAGCAACCAATGAGAATCCACCGGATGAACTGCATGCCCTGGGTGGGTACTGTTCTGCAGTCTGAACTCTCATATGGTAGATGGTGGTTGTGATTGGAATATATGCATTGACTACTCCAATTTCTTCTCTCTTTTTTTTCCAATGCTCTCTTCGTTGCAGTCATTTCTCTTTTTTTTCTTTGGATACCTGCTCCAATTTTTTTGAGAGGCCTGGAGTGTGTCTTGCATGCACGGCACAGCCACAGAGTGTGGGAAGGGAGAGAAGAAACCTCCGATTCCTCGAGGAAATCCCATCTCCCATTGCACTAGGCCCTCTCACATGCAAAAACGGACATATCAAGCTAGGAGAAATGGAGAATTGCAGCATCTCTAACCTCGACGGCAAGCGCAAACAATTCTTTTTTTTGAAAACCAAGCGCAAACAATTCAAATGGTAGGAAATGATACCAGCATGGCTGCGCTAGCTCAATGTTCATCACGAATGCCGTCTGCGTAGCAGATCATCAAAAGGCGGCAGGCAGCCATGGCGCTGTGCCGAGTGAGGGAGAGGATCGATCTGTGCGCTTGGGACTCCCCGTGCTGAATGGATCAATCAATTAATAAAATGCTTTGGAGGCAATCTACCTGCTCAAATTTATTTGAGATGACTGCAGGGCAGAGAGAGTGTCTTGCATGCACCGCACAGCCTGAGCCACCGCATGTATGGTCCGTGTCAGCAGCAACGCGCCACGCAGCAACATAGGCCTTGTTTAGATGCAGGGGGTGCAAATTTGGTAGCCTGGATCACATCATAATCATTACGTCACTATAACATTTCGTTTGTACGTGCGAAAAATTATCCAAAAATTAATTAATTAGGCTCAAAATGTTCGTCTCGCAGAGTACAACAAAACCGTGCAATTAGTTTTTCATTTTATCTACATTTAATACTCCATATATGTTATGGCATTTTGATGTGACGGGAAATTTTCTTTTTGCATAGTGTATTTGGGAGTTGCTTTTTAAAACTAAACAGGTCCTTGGGCCTTGTTTAATCCTAAAATCACTTTCCAAATTTACTATGCAAAAAGAAGATTTCGCATCACATCAAAATGCCATAACATACATATAATATTAAATATAGATAAGATGAAAAACTAATTGTACAGTTTTGTTGTGCTTCGAGAGACGAATATGTTGAGCCTAATTCATTAATTTTTAAATAATTTTGTATAAATACAAATGGAAGTGACCCAACTCCTAGATCCCCACCCCCTGTTACGGTGTCTGTTGTAAAGGCTGCGGTGTGTTCATCAATTTCAATGTGTACCAAAGTACCGTCCCGTCTCTCTCTGCTGGAGATATAAACATAGTAAAAAAATAATATTTTAGAAGATTTTGTCTCACTCACCGGCTGCCCTTTCTGCCCTTAATTATTGGTTAAAGGATGGAAAAATATTTCCACCCCAAAGAAACTATTGATGGCTTACGTATTTTTGAAATGGCTTCAAATTCACGATGAAGTATATTGAAATAATAATACTCTCGTTTTTAATGCGCTTTCCTTTATGTAATGATATTGTCTTTTATCCTTAGTTAGGTTAGTGCATATTAAACAAGTTATCTGATTTGATTGTTAGGACACTAATGGCTCAGAGTGTGCTGAAAGTATGTGTTTGTTGCATGGAGCTTATTTTTCGCAAAAAATTTAGTACAATTTTTTTTGACCGAAGTCGGGAGAGGAAGCCCCTACCTATTTTTATATATTCTTTTTATTTTAAACCCAATTATTCGCTCCCACAGGGAATCGAACTTGGGTCTGCTGGGTGCTACTCAGGTTCTCTAACCGCTAGTCCCTTTCACAAAATTTAGTACAATTTTCAATGGACGTGTATACTTTTTCCAAAATTAGGATTTTGTTTGCTGCTGATTTCACGAGGAATCATAAATGAATATGCGTGTCTTAGTTGGTATTTATTTTTATGGCCGTAGCAAGGCAAGGGCACGTACCTAGTCTATACTAAAAAGAACGAGTTCTTTTGAAAACTTTTTTTACCAACAAAAGCACTTTTTTACCAAAAAAACCCCTGTACCCCTCAGGCCGGACCCACCTGGACCCACATATCAACACCATTTTTTCTCACCCATGTATTTTGTACCCACCTTTTTTTTAGAAATTATAACCTATATGATTTGGCTAGTTTGTTTCTCTTGGAAATCTATCCCTGTAGTCTTTTGTTGGTTATTACTTGACTATATCGAGCCTTTTTTTTTCCATGAGACCACGTGCACGTTAAGCCTATTTTTTATTTTTTATTATTTTATTTTTTAAAATAGTATAAATGTATAATTAAAATTGATAATATAAATATGTGTCAATTATTCTATCTCAAAAATGATGTGCCTCTGGATTTAAAAATATCTAAAGCTTACTATACATGAGACATGAGAAAGAGAATATAAAGTATTTTGAAAATCAATTTACACGATTGATCTGTTTACTATAGCCCACTCAAGTGACACTATTTTAGTACCTACATATCATCAATAAAAGTTTTTTTTGGCAGAGCGAAAAACCCTGTGTGAGTTCACCCAGAGCCCTCATTTTTTTCACCGGTGTTTTTTTGTACCCACCTATTTTTTTTGGAAAGGAAACAACATTTGAACTGAAAAAACAATTCTTCTACCGTAAAACCTCCTACGAGCCTTTTTTTGTTGGAAAGGAATCAACCTCCGATTCTTCTACCGTGAAACATCCCCCGAGCTATTTTTTTAACCACATCTATACACAATTATCCCATATTGCTAAAAGACATAGATTGGAGAGTTTTTCTCCATATAAATAAAGATCAACTATCTCAAAGTAATGTGCCTCTAGATTTGAGAATACCTAAAACTGTCTATATATGAGAGAGCGACTATAAAATATTTTTAAAAGCGTTTCACATGACTGGTATGTTTACCATGGCCCACTCAAGTGACACTGTTTTAGTACCTACGTGTCATTAATAATCATGCGTGCCACACGCGAGTTCTTGCTAGTAATAAAAAGAACTCGCCTAATTAGAGAAAGAGAACACTTCCCTAATTGACCAAAAAAAATCATATGCAGAGGCATGGGTGCAACAAAAACAAATGTTTCGTATGATTCTTTTATTTTGTTTAGAAAATAATTACACCTTGCAATTAAATGGTTTTCTATTATGTAATGAGTTTTGCTATTTATCTGTCGACAGATTTTTTGGAAGAAAAAATGTTAAATTTTTTAATGTTGCATATGTTGTACTTAGATGTTGCAAATATTATTATATGATGTTTCAAAGTATTTCATGGCTTTAGAGGAAAACATATGCCAGATTTTATAATGTTCCACATGCTATCTTTGGACGTTTCAAATATTTGTTATCACATGTTGCATAATACTTTATGTTCGAGCCATATGAAACATGGTAGAATAACTTCTGTAATATTTGAGAATAACTTCTGCAACATCATAAAATTTGACAGATTTTGCTTCTAAAAATCTGTCGACAGATAAATAGACTATCCCTTATGTAATATTCAATATGTAAATATTGGAAAATTTTAGACATAACAGAATATCATTAAATTTATTGCAGGTTGCTTATGCACATCGCAAAATGGGAAATTCCCGTGTGGTGGCACACGCACACGTACACGTGCAGGATGCACTTGGATTCGGCGTAGCGCAGATTCTTGTTTTAATTCATGAGGGATTTATCAGATAATTTTTTTTGATTCGAGATGTATATTGCCAAAAAAATCTTTGCTTTAATTCGAGTATTCGCTTTGATTGGAGATGCATATTGCCAATCTTGTCCGGTTACTAACAAATATGTCCGTGCGTTGCTATAGATGTATATTGAGAGATTTAATCTGTCCCGATCTATGTAGATTTCCTTTTTCTTTTCTCTCATGCTTTAATTTAATTTTAGTGTAGCTTTAATTTAATTTCAGCGTATTGCACCTATATTTAGCCTTTATAATGGATGTGACCGTAGAAACAGGCACGTGAGGTGTCGGTGCTGGGATCGGTCGACCAATCCCCAGCGCCACATAGAATGCGCTGCGTCCCATCCCTTGACGGTCGATGCAAGAGCTAGCACGGTCATGCGGTTGCGTATCCACGTCGATTTCCATGGCCTCGGCTGAAGAAATTTCAGCGTCGAGGGCTTCGAACCTCTCTTTCGAGGGGTCCTCTTCCATGGGCTCGACCCCCGCAGCCCCCGAGGGCATCCCGAGGGCTCCGGCCTTTTGTTCAAAGTTGACGGAGGGTTGGTCGAGGTCGCGGGCGAAGACGTTCGGAGGAACGGTGATTCGCTCTTACGCGATCTTAGCCAGCTGATCCGCTTCCTCGTTGGATTTGCGCATGATATGGTTCAGCTCGAGGCCATAGAATTTGTCCTCGAGACGGCGAACCTCGTTGCAATACGCCTCCATCTTTTCGTCGCGGCAGCTTGCGTTCTTCATCACTACTCATCAAGGTTTAAATTCGATTTTGTTTTTGAATTTGAGTATAGGAAACTCCGTACTATAGGGCTTCATACTCCGCCATGTTGTTTGACGCCGGGAAGTGCAAGCGAACCACGTACCGGATGTGTTCTCCGAGGGGTGAGACGAAGAGGAGGCCCGCGCCTGCCCCGGTTTTCATCACCGACCCGTCGAAGTACATGGTCCAGCATTCGGCCTGGATCTGCGGCGGCGGAAGTTGGACGTCGGTCCACTCAGCGACGAAATCCGCTAAGGTTTGCGATTTTATCGCCTTTCGCGGTGCGTAGGAGAGAGTCTCCCCTACGAGCTCCATAAACCACCTCAACTTTTCGTGATTTCAGGAGGTGAAAACTTGCGTTGTCGCAGCCACGTATAGGTAGAGGGGCTCGCCGTTCTGCAGCGGCGTGAGGATCGGTGCTCGTGCGAGTGACGCTTTTAGCCGGTCGAGGGCTTTTTGGGCTTCGGGGGTCCATGAAAAGCGTTCGTGCTTTTTTAGGAGCCGGTACAAAGGTAAGCCCTTTTCACCAAGTCGAGAGATGAAATGGCTGAGAGCTGCGAGGCAGCCCAGCACCCTCTACACCCCCTTGAGGTCCCGAATTGGCCCCATTCGTTCCAGGGCTGAGACTTTTTCGGGGTTGGGTTCGATGCCTCGTTGGGAGACGATGAAACGAGGGTGATACCGCCGGAGTGATTGCTGGTAGCGTGCCGAGTGAAGCAACGCTACGTCTCGAGCCTCATCCACCTGGTCCAGCGAATTCTCGCGGTTCCGCTGGTTTTGTTCTTCTTGCGCCGCGCGGCACCCCGAATACGTATTTTTCTGGATTCAATTTTACCCCGTTCGCCCGGAGGCAACTGAATGCGATTTGCAAATCGTTGACCAGATCGTCCGCATTTCTGGTTTTTACAACGATATCGCCAACATATGCCTCAACGGTCCGCCCGATGTGGCTTCCGAAAACGTGTTGCATACATCGCTGGTATGTAGCTCCAGCGTTTCGGAGGCCGAATGACATAGTGACGTAGCAAAACATGCCAAACGAGGTGATAAAAGAAGTCGCGAGCTGGTCGGACTCTTTCATCTTGATCTGATGATAACCGGAATAAGCATCAAGAAAGCATAGCAATTCACACCCAGCGGTGGAGTCTACTATCTGATCTATTCTAGGCAAGGGAAACGAAACCTTAGGGCATGCTTTGTTTAAACCAGTATAATCTACGCACATGCGCCATTTTCCGTTTTTCTTTTTAACTAGAACAGGATTAGCAAGCCAGGTCGGGTGAAATACCTCTTTGATGAATCCGGCTTGCAGGAGCTTGTGCACCTCCTCCCCGATGGCGCGGCGCTTTTCCTTGTCGAAACGCCGCAGTCGTTGTACCACCGGCTTGGAGTGAGGCTGGATGTCGAGGCTGTGCTCGGCGACCTCCCTCGGAATCCCCGGCATGCCCGAGGGTCTCCACGCGAAGATGTCGGCGTTGGCGCGGAGGAAGTCGACGAGCACTGCTTCCTATTTGGGGTCCAGGGTGGTGCTGACCCTCAACGCCTTGCCTTCGGGGGCATTGGGGTCGAGGGGCACCGCCTTGGTGTGCTCCGCAGCTTCGAAGGTGCCTGCATGCCTCTTGGCGGAGTCGACGACCTCGTTCGCCATCTTCTCCAGGTCCGCCACCAGGGTCTCGCTGTAGGCGAGCGCTTCCGCGCCCTCGACACACTCGACGTCACATGCGTAGTACGACAATCCCACGGTGATGACGCCCTTTGGCCCCGACATCTTCATCTTGAGGTAGGCGTAGTTGGAGACCGCCATGAACTTGGTGTAGCACGGACGCCCAAGGATGGCGTGATACGCTCCTGGGAATCCCACTACCTCGAAGGTGAGGGTCTCCCTCTGAAAGTTGTCGGGAGTGCCGAAGCAAACGGGCAGGTCGATCTGCCCGAGGGGTTGGACGCGTTTTCCCGGCGTGATGCCGTGGAACGGTGCCCTGCTTGGCCTCAGCTAGTTCGTGCCAATGCCCATGAGCTCTAAGGTGTGGACGTATAGGATGTTGAGGCTGCTGCCCCCGTCCATTAGCACCTTGGAGAATCGCGTGTTGCCGATGATGGGATCGACGACAAGCGGATATCGCCCTGGGTTTGGGACATAGTCCGGGTGGTCCTCGCGGCCGAAGGAGATGGTCTCGTCCGACCAGGCGAGGAAGGTCGGCGTCGCGGGGTGAACGGAGAAGACCTCTCGGCGTTCACGTCTCTGCTCTCGGGACGTCGCATTCACCGTGGGCCCCCCCCACGATGAAGAACACATTCTCCACATGGGGGAACTCGTCGTTGCCGCCATCACCCGTATCCTTCTTCGGGCCATCCTCCTTCCCGGAGGTGCGCCTGAAGTAACCATTGACCATCCCACACTGCTCGAGGGTGTGGGTGACAGGGCCCTTATGGTACGGGCATGGCTTCTTCAGCATTTCGTTGAACAGGCCTCCCCCTGAGGGGGGCCTCGAGGGCCTTTACGGCCTCGCTCGACCACGAGGGCGTCGTCGGAGTCCTCGCCCTGCTGCTGCAGCTGCGCGACCTGCCGAGGCTTCCTGCCCTTGCCGCCCCGCTTCTGCTTTTTTGCCTTTCCCTTGGACTTGCTGCCCTCCGCGGGCAGCTCCTCCGCGCGCTTCCCCTTGGCCTTGCCGTCGAAAATCGCCCCAACAGCCTCCTCCCCGGAGGCGAAGTTGGTAGCGATGTCGAACAGCGCGTTGACGCTGGTGGGATGGTTTCGCCCCAGCTCGCGCACCAACTCCCGACAAGTCGTGCCTTCGAGGAAGGCGTGGATGATTTCGGAGTCACCCACGCTCGGTAGCTCGGTGCAGCGCTTGGAGAAGCGGCGTATGAAGTCTCTCAGCGGTTCGCCGGCCGCTTGCCGGCACCCGTGCAAGGTCCTAGGAGTTCCCGGGGCGCACGTACGTTCCCTGGAAGTTACCCACGAACATCCTGACCAGGTTGTCCCAGTCGTGGATCCGGTTCGCGGGTAGGTGCTCGAGCCATGTCCGCGCCGAGTCCGCGAGATGAAGCGGAAGGTTGCGGATGATCATGGAGGAGCACCCTTCCGTCGTTCGTTGGACGGTGAGGTGTCCATGCGCCCCTGGGCGGGGTATGGATGGATTGTTCCTGATCCCACTTGCTCCCTTCGGCTCTCGAACTGGCCTGGTGGCGCATGCGGGAGGCGGAACTTTCCGCTTGTTGAACGGCTGCTTCTTCGACAAGGATGGTGGTCGGCTGACGAAAGCACGGCGGGATGGCGGCCGAACGGATCTTCCGGCTGAACACCGGGGTTCCCGGGGGTTCCGGCGTCGGGCTTTTGTCCTCCTCGCTGTCATAGCGACCTCCCCGTCGGGGGCATGCCTCGCGGCACCCTGAATACGCATTTTTCCGGATTCAACTTTACCCCGTTCGCCCGGAGGCAACCGAATGTGATCATGGCATCGTCGGTGGCCCCGCCCAACTGGCAAGCCAGGCGATAGTCGTTGAGCCACGTCTCGGGTTTCGTCTCACCCGAATACTTGGTGATGGTGGTCGGCTGACGAAAGCACGGCGGGATGGCGGCCGAACGGATCTTAGGCGATAGTCGTTGAGCCATGTCTCGGGTTTCGTCTCACCCGAATACTTGGTGATGGTGGTTGGCTGGCGAAAACGCGGCGGGATGGCTGCCGAACGGATCTTCCGGCTGAACACCGGGGTTCCCTGGGGTTCCGGCGTCGGGCTTCTGTCCTCCTCGCTGTCATAGCGACCTCCCCGTCGGGGGTGCCTGCTGCGGGGAGGCGCCGCGTCCTGCCTCTTCTTGTTCAGGACGTTGCGCGCATCGCCATCGTCGACGGCGCCCCGCGTGTCCACGAGTCGGTCCTTCGCGGACCTCCTCGTTTCGCGGTCGCCGGTCACGAGCGCCCTTCCGTCGTTCGTTGGACGGTGAGGCGTCCACGCGCCCCTGGGTGGGGTATGGATGGATTGTTCCTTATCCCGCTTGCTTCTTCCGGCTCTCGAACTGGCCTGGTGGCGCATGCGGGAGGCGGAACTTTCCGCTTGTTGAACGGCCGCTTCTTCGACAAGGGCCTGCACCTGGCGACGCATGCTGCGCGCTTCTGGTGTCGATGGTTCAGGCATGGCCCGAATCAGGGTTGCTGCGGCGACAAGCTTCTGGCTTGCTCGTGGCGGCATGGCAGGGCTGGCGTCGTCGCCGTCACCCATGATGCGCGCTTGAGCGATACGCCCGGCAGCTCGCGCGCGTTCGCCGCGCTTGGGCTGCCGGGCTTCCAGAGCTGCGCGCAGCTCCTGTACCTGCTGGCGCTCCTGTTGGAGCCTGGCTTCCAGCTCTTGCACCTGCGCGAGCTGTGCCTGCGCGAGTGCGGCTTCACCCGCTGGCTCGGCGAGCGCTGGTGGTGGATTGTCGTGTCCGGCCCCGTCGCGCGTTTCTTCATCCTCCCCCACAGACTCTACTTCGCCGTCGAGGACGAAGCATTCCGACGTGGGGTCGTATTTCCCTTCGCTGGAATCGTCAGAGCAGGTGAGGCAGAAGTCCGCAATGGCCTGGAAGGTGGCAAGGCCTTCGCGGTCGCGCAGCCCGGAGTACTCCAGGTCTGGGTGCTCCTGACCATGCACGCTTTCCCCGTCGTCCGATTCAGGCTGGGACCCGCCGGGCGAGGAAGTGTCAAGGCGGCGGGTCGAACCCAGCTGGTGACCCGGCGGATCCTCTTGTGTGCTCAGGCTGGCGCTGATCGCCGCGGAGTAACTCGCGGCCGCGTTGCTCATTCCGAGCAGGAGTGGTGCCAACCCGGCCACATTTTCCCGGCGTGCTCCCTCCGCGGGAGCCGCCGGCGTGGGTGCGCCCCCTGTAATGCGGCGGCGGGCTGGAGCCACAGGTGTGCGTCCCAATCAGGGAGGACGACGCGCGGGGCAAGCAAGGTGGGAGAGGAGAAGAAGTCTCCAAGTCCCTGAGGATGAGTGCGAAAGTGATTGAGGCGAATGCCAATATCGTGTGAGGTGGAGTGCGTGAATGTTCGTTCTCTGTCCCCTCTCCCCTGTCCGTGTCGGTCCCTTCCTCCTTTTATAGGTCAAGGAGAGAAAGGAGGGGGAGGAGTTTACAAGTACAAGCGTGATGTGTGCTACAAGGATACGCACTGGAGAGTATGGCGTCGGGCGTGCGATCGTCCTTGACCCTGGCCGGAGTTTTATGGCGAGCCCCGGCTTCTGTGGGTGTCGTGGCCATCCCTGTGCTTGTCCTGGAGTGGTTTCGAGGGGTGTCGTTGCCGTAGTCCAGCTGCCCGTCGCTGGTTGATTCGAGGGCGGGGCAGGTGAAGAAGGACGGGAGTTGGCAGCACAGGGGTCGGCATGGTGGTTGCCGTCGACCACAGTGCGCGGCGTGCCTGGCTCACCAGGGGGTGGCCGAGAGTCGGCGGATTTGACCCGGCGTTCGTCATCACCAGGCCGCGCCTGACCGGAGTCTGTACTCGGTTGCTGTTCAAATATTCGTTCGAGGGTTCCTCACGCCCGTTCGAGGGCTGTCCTCGGGGGGAAAGGACGGGAGCGGGTGGAATAGTGGTGTGGAATGACGCCTGCAAGTCCGCACAGTGGCCTTGCGCAGTGCTGCGTACGTCCGCACAGCACTGGCGAGGACGCTTAGTGACCGGAGCAGGTGGAACAGCGGGCTCAGTGGTGTCAGCGGCGCGGCGTGGGGGAAAGATTGCCTTTTGACTTTGGCGCCCGCCGGATGGGGCGGGCATTAAATGCCGTTGTCGGGCGGGGCGCCGTCGCGCGCCGTGGTGAGTAGAGGGATGCCCTCGAGCGAGGCGGAGTCGGTTCGCCCGCTGGAGGGGGCACGCGACCCTCGAGCGAGGCAGAGACGGAGGTCGCCACCTGGGTCCCTTTGTCGGGCGAGCTCGGGCGGCTGTTTTGGGCCGTGAGTTGTGTTGGGCCGCGTTGCCCTGGTGGCCCTTCCGGGCTGCCGGCGATTCGGCCTTTCGTGGTTAATGTTTTTTTAGGGTGATTACCCCGATGATTAGGGGACCCCCTGTGTTTGTCCCCGACATGATGTCTACCTGTCAGCATTGTAAGACGAAAAGACCACACGATCATTGTTTTAGTAATTGATTTAGTATTAGGTAGAGATAGTGAATATAGATATAGCAAAATGCGTGTGTTGCTATGGTAAACATTATACTATTATAAAACTTATGGTATTTTTTATTTTTACTACTATATAATCCCTCTGTAAAAAAAAGATGTTCTAGAGTTTATCAGACAGAGAATGTATTGAACTCAACATTTTCAGGCTGTCATAACTGCTCATCACCGAAAATCCATCAGGAGCCCATCCCTCTGTATGCATATTCTCTTCCCGAGCTGTCATAACTGCTCATTCACACGTCCACGCAGTAAATTTCATTTTTATACCTGCCGGCTGTGTTTAATTCCATAAAAAGTGTGGTCAAAAAGTCATATCGAGTCAAATCGGACACTGTATCACTTTTCGTTTGTTCGTGACAATTGTTGTTCTATCATGATTTAATTAGGCTCAAAAGATTCGTCTCGTCATGTACATCAAAACCATGTACTTAGTTTTTTTATTTACCTACATTTAATGCTCCATGCATGAAGAGAGAGATTTGATGTGATGTGATGAGACTTTTTAAATAGTGAAATTTTGGGCGGGGTTTTTGAAACTAAACACAACCAACCGAGAAGAGCTGCTCCGTCTCTCTGTATATTTCTTCCCGAGCTGGAGCAGAGCCCCTCCCTCTCTCTGCATATTCTCTTCCCGAGAAGGAGGGCATCCTTCTCCCTCTTTCTTTCCCCTTCCTCTCCTAGGAGTGCTCCCTCTCCAACTCTAGATCGATCAACCCAACTTCTCCAGAACCACCTTGAGCTACTGAATCCATTATCTTCCCTGTACGCGCTGCACGAGTCATTCGGCAAAACCGTGAGTGGCACTCGCGATGCCACGACCATGGCCGGGGCAGCGGCATGAAGTTCCGTGCGTGATGGACTGCGAGGCGCAGCACGGGCGGGGCTGCTGCGGCGTGACGCGCGACTGGGCTGCAGCCGCGTAGGCTGAACTGCAAACGAGGTACAGACAGGGATGATTAATTTGGAGGCCAGCTGCGCGTGGGAGCGGGGAGGGAGAGGGCGGCTCGCATGGCTCTCGACATCGGCAGCGAGGGAGCGAGGCCAGGGAGAGGGTGTGGTGTCGCGGGGAGGAAACAGACCAGGACATGCGACGGGTTCGGACGCGGCGTACAAGCCGTGACATATGCATATGGGATGCGTATAGGAACCGGATTTGCACTCCATACGACCCTTTTTAGCGTGTCATGTGTCACGTGATATCATATGTACGCATGTGGTGACGTTTAAGTTCGTAACAACCTGCTGATGGAGAATTAAGCTTATTTACTGTTCATGGCCCGGGGACATACGTCGCCGCACCTGCCCTTGTGTGCCTGCTTGGCTGCTTCTACCACGTCTGTGTGTTTAGTTTCTCCCAATTTTTCAAACTTTCCATCACATCAACATCACATCCAAACATTAAATATAGCAAATAATGCATGTACGGAGTATTAAATATAGGTAAATAAAAAATTAATTATATAGTTTTGATGTACACGACGAGACGAATCTTTTAAGCCTAGTTAGGTCATGGTAGGACAACAATTACCACAAACAAACGAAGTGCGCTACAATGTGCGATGTGACCTTTTTCACCCCGTTTACACGGATCTAAACACAGCCCACAAAAACCGCACTCTCCCAAAATAAGGAATTTTGGGGTTTGACACATCCTTAACCACACTTGCGCAAGGTAATAATTCAAACCCGTTCCAACTTGTGTTTAGTTGTAAAAAGGGTGGGTAAAATTTGGTCAAAAAGTCACATCGAACGCTGTAGCGCACTATAGCACTTTTCGTTTGTTTGTGGTAATCGTTGTCCTACCACGACCTAACTAGGCTCAAAAGATTCATCTCGTCGTGTACATCAAAACTATATAATTAGTTTTTTATTTACTTACATTTAATGCTCCATGTATGATCATGAGAAGAGAGATTTGATGTGATTTGACGTGATAGGTGAACAGTGAAGTTTGGAGAGAGAATTTTAGGAAGTTTGTGAAAACTAAACAGGACATACTAGGGCCCTAGCTAGGATTTTGGTTTCCGTGAAGCAGAGACTAGGATCTATGATACTGTTTGGTTCCAACACTGTAAATGCAAACGGTAACGTTATTGCATACGGAAGAAATGGTTATAGGGTAAGTGAAAACGAGTTTTGTCTGGTTCCAGCATGCAGCGTTATCGGATACGGAGCGAGAAGTATCGAGGCCAACTGTAGCGACAAGCAAGCTTGCAGAACCGCCGCCACCATGTAGCGCGCGATGTGGGCGGGGAAGGGAGAATCCGTTTACGCTGGAGAGGGAGCGGTAACAGATTTGTATTGTGTTGTATCGGATTGCATGGGAAGTGATAACACCTGTCGTGAAACAAACAAATATTAACGGGATCTATTAACGATGTAATCTGTTAACGTTACAAATGCTCCAACCAAACACTACCTACATGGTTCGAAACTGATGTTACTTTCCTTGAACCACCATTGTTAGTGATAAACTGAATTTGCTACCATAGTCTCATGTGTTGTGCAATCATCCAAGATGATGCAACTAGAAGCTATCTAAAAAGAAATGGAGATGCTAGGGCCCTGACCTTCAATCCAGGCGCTAGCGAACAGTGTCGGCCAATAGATCCAAATCATAAATTCTTGCTTGTGTTGCACGCAACATACCAATTTCCAAGCTCATTTTCACATCGTCCTCGACTGGTCACATGAGCTTGTGCGCGAGTGATCCCCAAGATGAACACTACGATCCGTACCTCCTCCACGAGTTATCCCCAAAAGAAATGGAATGGAGATGCTGTTAGAAATTTATGCAATATTCGGTATATTTTAATTACAGAAAATAACAACAAATTCATAATAACAGTGAGTGATATTGTAATAAAAGAGCATATGTGTGTTTAAGTTAAAGCTCCAAATTATTAACAAGAACAACAAGAAAAAATAGAACCAAGTTTGGTTTAGGATGTACCCAGGGGCGAGGCCGGTACCAAAGACACCGGATGCGCCGTTACCAGCTGGAGGAATAGTCATCCTCGACAGGCCTTGCTTGAAGTAGTTGATCTGATTTGGTGCAGTGACGAATCGGTGCAATGGAGTCCCTCGAACGGCCTTCTGGAAATAGTCGTTCTGGGCTCCGGGAAGTAGTTGTTCGTTTGATGAAGACGGACACCGGGAAGTAGTCGTTCAACTTGACAAAAACGGCCACCGGGAAGTAGACGTGGAAGCGAGCAGTCGCGTAGTCATACGCTCCCCAAAAACCTTATCGCCTGCTTATCCCGAGCAAGATCGCTAGGTAGGAAGGCTCGGAGGCCTGCAAGCAATGTGCATGTGCACACAGAGCTTGCGTTGGGAATGCAAAAGCGAGCAGCAACAGTTGAGGGAGAAAGGAGAGGTCTCCTGAACAGGAGTACCCAAAAGAGCATGAGAGGTGTGCCACACACTACCAACATGGGGAGGGGCACCTCCTCTTATATAGGTGCTAGGAGAAGGTGGTTCATTGAACCTAGACGTTATCACAACCCAGGGCTTAATAGGATTGATAAGAATACTCATACCAACAAGTTGCAACTTCTTTTTAGGAAGCTCATCTCGAAAGAACTCCGGGGTTAAGCGTGCTTGACCCAGAGCAATTTCAGGATGGTGACCGACCGGGAAGTCGTTCCTGGGTGCGCAAGAGTAAGGACAAAGTGCGCAAAAAAGACATGTGTTGGTCTGTGAGGGCAGTCTTGAGATCTTAAAGAGCTGTCAGTGTAGGCGGGCCCGGTCTCGGGGAGGCGGGACGTTACAGACGCTATTGATGTGCATCATCAATTACTAGTAATAGATGAAAATGAATGTCATCTATTACAGGTAACGGTCAAGACTTAATTCGTTGTTTAATTGAGTCATCAATTCTCATTAACAGCTCTAATTGAGTCAAGAATGAGCCATCAATACTTTACCATTCCTTTTACCTTGTCATGCAAGGTATAAAGTCAATAACTCCCTAGCATTATCTTCTTATTAGATTAATTGTGACTAAATGTAAGCCAAGGCTCAATTAATCCACCAGATGCTAGGGCGGCCCTGACCTTCAAACATCTCCAAAGAATTGAATTCACGAGATCAAGTCAAACATATCCAAACAACAAATGCTATCTACAACATGGTAACCAAACATTCGAAACATCAAGAACAAACAACAACATTATTTCTAGGCAAGCAGGAAACTGATTCGTCCAAGTGAAAACATTGTAATAAATTGTCAAAGTTACTAGGGTGAGAGCAGTAGATATCTGCTAATACGTACATGGACCACACATAATCAGAGATACAATACATGGGTCTTACCGTTGATCTAGGAATGTAGCATAAAGTTGATTAAGTTACACAATTCTCAAAACGAATAAGCGGTTGTTATATTTATTTGCACAACAAGAGAGGGATGGCATCAATCACAAATAGAGCAAATAATGGCAGTGTCTCTCCATGGACAGAAACCATGTGCTGCTGTGTCAAATCCCCTGTATCTCTCTGCAAAGATTAAAAAAAAGCCTCAGGCAGTGGCCATCTGCAAATCTTAACAGTATCATATCTTCATAGACGAAACTGAGGCATTAAGTAGCATCAAAAGACGGTGCTTTTCATATAAAAATTCAGAATTTTGTCAATAGTAAGAAATCCAGAAACGATCATACCGCCTGGCATATGCATTTCAAGTCTGTCATTGTTTGTGCAAGTTCCGGTTAACAACTGAATTTTGTTCTTACATGAGTGAAATAAGAAATGTTTGCTTCATTAGTTGAATTGTCCCTTGCATCGTCACTATATTCAATTCTTAGCAAGGTACTAAATAGTGTTTGTAGCGCCCGCAATAGCGGTAGCGGACCTCTACCGCTACCGCTATAAGGTAGCGGACCCAAGATAGCATGTTTGAACTTAGCGGCTGCTATTAATTGCACTTAGCATCTGCTATTACAGACTGCTATTGCACTTAGCACTCGCTATTGCGCCTGCTATTACTCGTGTTAGACCGTATTGACTATGTTGATGCTTAAAGTACAAAAAAAACGATAGATGGAAGACAACAAGAATATTAAAAATAGTAATTTAGGGTATGGTGAAGAATAAGGGATCACAGATTATTTTCTTCTTGATGATTATTTAAGTAAATTTGATGCTAACATTCATGTATGCTCTAAATTTTGACTATTTTTGTTGAATTATGCTATTTGGACTTAGTGCCCGCTATAGCACCCGCTATCCGCTATATAAACCTAATTCGCTATTTAGTACCTTGATTCTTAGCCATTGAAATATTGTAATATGTTTTTACACCGATTAACGGACACACCTGAATATTCTCTAGCACGGACTCTAAATTGAATTTGAATAAAAAAATCAAAGGACTAATGAATAAATACGTGGCTTGCACTCATAATCACTCCAGCCTTACTCAGTTTAGTATATTTGTGGCCGAAGAAAAAGAAGGACAAACTACTAGGTGAAGACATCAAACAACGGAACAAATTTGACAAAACAATATAGTGCTAATCAAGCATGACTAGTTTCTCTTGAACTCGGGTACAATTTCTATAAACAAATTTTATAAGAGATAACCCTAGACCCAAAGGACCTCTTCTTGAGTACCAAGTTTTCCTTTCCATAAGAACTAAGATCCTCATGCCTGGTGTAAATAACAAATATTGCCTACCGTACTTGGTTGGAGTGGACCACTAGAGTCCTTAACAACTATTTCAAGCATTTTTCACAGGTTGTCACTGTGGTCAATGAGGAATGACCGCTTAGGAAAGTGGCAGGGCCACAGGGTAAGCTGCCATGAAAATTTGTTCCCATATGTTGTGTTTTGTCAGCAGGAGTTATTAGTCCTGTTGTCACTAGAACTGTTGAGATAGCAGTCCTCTTTTGTGTTGTGTTGTTTGTTTCTGGATTCAGTTACTCCTGTTGTGTTGAGTGTCTGTGGAAGAAATAGAATAGCAAAGAGATGCAGGGGTAACTATATCTCCTTACAACTGCATTGAGAGAGCAAAGCCCACACATGGGCCGCATGCCACTGCACTTGTTGGACCAGGTCGAGAGAGGCCAAGAGGGACAGGAGAGGAACCAAGGAACGGAGCGGAACCTAGCATTGAGGCAATCAAGATCGGGGGAGGACCAGATATCTAAACAAAGGCAAGCTGCATCAGCTGCACTTGCACTTTATCGTGGCGTTTTTAGATAATGGATTGAAACTTTCAGCCTTTGCTTCTCATGAAGCATTGCGTCGTTCATTTATTTAAAAAAGTTTACATAAACCTGCCCACATCACACATCCATGATGAAGATTGGAATTAATAATAAAAAGTTGACTATGTTTATCTAATACTAGGCATTACTTCACTAAAAGGCTCTATGTGTATTCTATCCATTTTGCTTCTCAGCAAACCGTTAACACAGAAAATCATCAGAAGATTGACGATGTGAAACAAAGGGTATTTCACCACAAAGTTGGTTGTTAGTTGATGAGTTGTCACCACAAAGTTGGTTGTTAGTTGATGAGTTGTCACAAAGGGGTTGGTAAACATCAACCTTTTCAAGACATTTTTAGTTCCTATAATATTTTATCTCCACATGAGTTAATTGTCGCCTAGGTGTTACAGCATGACATGTAGGCTCTAGATGCAAATGGCAAACGGTGCCATGCCCACCAATAAACTCGGCAGACATCACCTTAGCAAAATCTAAATGCCAGAATTTGTTGAACCAGACCAGGTAGTAGTGAAATGGAGATGGGGGCAAAATGGCCAACTCAAGTTGGGAAGGAGGAAAAAAATGCCATTATTACAGGGCTAGTGTGGTAATAATCAAATCACCCACAACTTGGTGGCAAGTCATCACACCCACCAACTTTGTGCAAAATCGTCACTTTTCCTATTCTACAAGCAGCAATTGGGTTCACTTAGGCATTGCCTTGTGCTTGTGCACCTAACAAACACACGTACATTGTTCGATTTTATCTAACTGTCGAATTACAACGCATCATATTTCTGAAGGCAGGACCCAAGCTCCACACATCAGGTTGATTGCATTCAAACTGAACAAGATCCTTTTGCCTCCCCACCTATAGAAAGCTAAGTCATTTGAAAAGGCCGCCCATTCGGTCCATTTCAACCCGACGCATTAGTAGGCTATTTTGAACAATAGCAAGCACCAAATAGCATTTGATAGAAGATTTGGCGGGAATGAAGATAAAAGTCTTCCAACAAAATCCCCAGATTGGTAAAAACACAAATGAGAAACTCAATCCCTACAGGAAGTATTGCTCCCATCATTGTGATTACAGCTGTTCTGCAAATGTGACCATGTTCATCTAAAGTTCTGATTTAATATTTGTAATACTGGATTTTTTTATCCCAGAATATACAAACATTATTCAGTAAATATTAAAAAGAGCACAGGGTATACCTAGTGTGAAGAATCGCATATGTTGCAGGCACAACTAATAGCTGCTAACAACCTGCAAGTAACAAGATGTTAAGATTTTTCTTTTTAAAATTAGCTAAAAGACATGAAGTTCAGATCAACATACTCTGCACTGATGTCAACATTTTTCTTGATCAGTTTCAGGATGATGCTTGGAAGAAAATTCCCCAAGTGAGCAGGTATCATTAATTCAATTCCATCACCTAACTGTGGCACATTAGGATCTTTCTGAAAAAAAAAATCAGCAACTCAGTTGAAATAGAAATATTTCACTTTAATTTTTGGGCTTTAGAATTTTCTGAACGTGCCCGTCTTCAAATTTGAAATCCTCCAATGTAAATTCACCATTCCAACTCTGGCCCTTAGCAAATGCTGTTGTAAAACATTTCATCCATGATGATAGAAATTGGCACCCTTTCGTAGTCATCTGTAGTGAAATCTTTCCATCTGGGAGGGTAACCTCTACAGTAATAAAAACCCAGCCAATCCCTGCTGAGAAATCAACTGTTCGGTGGTACTTTGGATTTTGTTTCTGGATACTCGTGGACCGTGGGGTAGCTGAGCACATGATCTTTAGAATCTACTATACCACGCTGCCATCTTTTCTAGAACTAACAAGAGAGCTAACATGCTAGTTAACCCAAGCCATGCAAAGTAGCAAACCACCAACTCACCTTTCTATTTTAGAAAAAAAGGTATAATATACCTGAAACCTGCCCAAAGAAGTGATCCCACTACACAAGTTTTATTTGGGCCAATAAAACTACCACTATGCTAGCACACAGTTCCTCCCATCGAGCCCCGCATTCCCCAATATCTACAGCATGCTGAGCATGACGGAATATATAAAAACTACCTACTAATTGAAGAAAGTTAGAGATAAAGCTCAACTTACAGTGCGACGATCTGAAGCATGCAAGACCGTGTCTTTAATAAATACAAAGGCTGAAGTTTTAGATCGATTATATATTATGCCTTTGGTTTTTCCGCTCTTAATAAAAGACTGAAAAAACGATGATTTGGTGGACAGCTCTGACTCCCAAGGAAGAATGCAGCTACCAGCACTTATTGCCTTCTCCCAGTCATCAGCCTCATTTGTACCTAGACCTTCATACTTACGGAACAACTCTATTATCAGTCTTTCTCTAGCAAAACAGGTCATGCAACAGACATGTGTCTCGAGAAATAATTTATCATCGCTTGTTAAGAGATTACTAAAACTCAGAGGAGTCACAAGATCCTTCAAAGTGTTTATAAAATGTTCCAGGTATGGTGGATACTTTGAAATCAAATATGGATTGCATAAGATGCGTTCCACATGAACAACAAATGCAGACAAATCATTTCCCATTGAACCAGCTGGGTATCTTTTGGGCTTTAGAATTCTCTGAACGTGCCCGTCTTCAAATTTGAAATCCTCCAATGTAAATTCACCATTCCAACTCTGGCCCTTAGCAAATGCTGTTGTAAAACATTTCGTCCACGATGATAGAAATTGGCACCCTTTCGTAGTCATCTGTAGTGAAATCTTTCCATCTGGGAGGGTAACCTCTACAGTAAATGTGTTTTTATTACCATCAACATATTGTTGAAGGGTGGTAGACCTGAAATGTTGCAAGTTAATCATTAGTGAAACAAAAGCATAAATAGCTCGTTTCCAATAAATATTCCTATTACTCTTATTTTAGGCGAGCACAATATTTTTTTAATTCATTGTGAAAAAGGCAATATCAATTCAATGCAATCCAAGTATTGATTATATTCAACTATATTGAATATAAGAGGCATGAACTTGAGTAAGAAAATCCGATTGTGATCGTATTGTTGATGAAGCAAGCCACTGATAGAAGTTTACCCATAACTTACCTGGCTAAGAAATGTTGTGCAACCAATCAAAATTAATAAATTTCGAAATGAACACATTCAATTGGGATTTTGCATTAGCATGATGAATAGCTCATCTTTGCCCCATAAATGACATGGTCCAGAATTTGGGGTCCTTCCATACTATATACAGTTTAACAATCAATTAAAAGAACATGAAACAAAATGTAAACAGGTGTGGTGACAGAAAATATTTTGAACTTACCCTCCTCCGAGTAGACTGGTACATACATGATCTGTAGTGTCCCTCTGTAACCCATAGAATGAAAGGGTGCGATCAGGTTCGAGAGTCTTCCTCTGATAGACAAAAGACTGGCGGTCAAGTTTCCTCTTCGTCTTTTGTGCGTATAGGTGCATCAAATGTTGTGAAGATTGATCCAGACTAACTGTGAAGGTCAACTCCCTAGAAACATGCCTCACAAAAATAGGTATCACCAAGCTATCCTTATCACCTAACTGTGGCACATTAGGATCTTTCTGAAAAAAAAATCAGCAACTCAGTTGAAATAGAAATATTTCACTTTAAATCCTAATTTCCCACACTATTTTAATCTTTTTCAGTCGACCCTCAAACTATGTTTTATATGACTAACATGAAGCTGACATGACAATTAACTCAAGCCATATAATGTCACAAATATTCCTCAACTCACGTTTCTGTTTTTTCATAAGAAAGAGATAAAAACCCAGCCAATCCCTGCTGAGAAATCAACTGTTCGGTGGTACTTTGGATTCTGTTTCTGGATACTCGTGGACCGTGGGGTAGCTGAGCACATGATCTTTAGAATCTACTATACCACGCTGCCATCTTTTCTAGAACTAACAAGAGAGCTAACATGCTAGTTAACCCAAGCCATGCAAAGTAGCAAACCACCAACTCACCTTTCTATTTTAGAAAAAAAGGTATAATATACCTGAAACCTGCCCAAAGAAGTGATCCCACTACACAAGTTTTATTTGGGCCAATAAAACTACCACTATGCTAGCACACAGTTCCTCCCATCGAGCCCCGCATTCCCCAATATCTACAGCATGCTGATCATGACGGAATATATAAAAACTATCTACTAAATGAAGAAAGTTAGAGATAAAGCTCAACTTACAGTGCGATGATCTGTAGCATGCAAGACCGTGTCTTTAATAAATACAAAGGCTGAAGTTTTAGATTTATTATCATATGTGATGCCTTTGGTTTTTCCCCTCTCAATAAAAGACTGAAAAAACGATGATTTGGTGGACAGCTCTGAGTCCCAAGGAAGAATGCAGATACCAGCACTTATTGCCTTCTCCCAGTCATCAGCCTCATTTCTATCTAGACCTTCGTACTTACGGAACAACTCTATTATCAGTCTTTCTCTAGCAAAACAGGTCATGCAACAGACATGTGTCTCGAGAAATAATTTATCATCGCTTGTTAAGAGATTAGTAAAACTCAGAGGAGTCACTAGATCCTTCAAAGTGTTTATAAAATGTTCCAGGTATGGTGGATACTTTGAAATCAAATATGGATTGCATAAGATGCGTTCCACATGAACAACAAATGCAGACAAATCATTTCCCATTGAACCAGCTGGGTATCTTTTGGGCTTTAGAATTCTCTGAACGTGCCCGTCTTCAAATTTGAAATCCTCCAATGTAAATTCACCATTCCAACTCTGGCCCTTAGCAAATGCTGTTGTAAAACATTTCGTCCACGATGATAGAAATTGGCACCCTTTCGTAGTCATCTGTAGTGAAATCTTTCCATCTGGGAGGGTAACCTCTACAGTAAATGTGTTTTTATTACCATCAACATATTGTTGAAGGGTGGTACACCTGAAATGTTGCAAGTTAATCATTAGTGAAACAAAAGCATAAATAGCTCGTTTCCAATAAATATTCCTATTACTCTTATTTTAGGCGAGCACAATATTTTTTTAATTCATTGTGAAAAAGGCAATATCAATTCAATGCAATCCAAGTATTGATTATATTCAACTATATTGAATATAAGAGGCATGAACTTGAGTAAGAAAATCCGATTGTGATCGTATTGTTGATGAAGCAAGCCACTGATAGAAGTTTACCCATAACTTACCTGGCTAAGAAATGTTGTGCAACCAATCAAAATTAATAAATTTCGAAATGAACACATTCAATTGGGATTTTGCATTAGCATGATGAATAGCTCATCTTTGCCCCATAAATGACATGGTCCAGAATTTGGGGTCCTTCCATACTATATACAGTTTAACAATCAATTAAAAGAACATGAAACAAAATGTAAACAGGTGTGGTGACAGAAAATATTTTGAACTTACCCTCCTCCGAGTAGACCGGTACATACATGAACCGTAGTGTCCCTCTGTAACCCATAGAATAAAAGGGTGTGATCAGGTTCGAGAGTCTTCCTCTGATAGACAAAAGACTGGCGGTCAAGTTTCCTCTTCGTCTTTTGTGCGTATAGGTGCATCAAATGTTGTGAAGATTGATCCAGACTAACTGTGAAGGTCAACTCCCCAGAAACATGCCTCACAAAAATAGGTATCACCAAGCTATCCTTGTCGGCGGAATCACCAACCTGACGGCTGTCAGCATTGGTCAATCTGTACTCATTGCCCTGATGGGTTTCAACATTATTGCTCTCACTGCATTGATCAAGCTGCTGGATTTCAGTTTCATGAGAGTCCCCGGTGATATTGGAGGTAAGAGGAGATATTGGGTACTGATAGTCTGACTTTGATTCTGCAAGTTCACTCTTTGGTTGCGATTGCGAGAGCAGTGGCTGATGTTGGGTACTGATAGTCTGATATTGGGTACTGTTTGTTGCAGTGCCATTTCTTCCAGGAACTACACATATCCTGTGAACCCCTGGGAGGAAGTGCATTAAGTGTCTAGGCTTATCATAACCATGCACGCCATGACAAAGCTCAACTATGCAAGTTGCTCTAGAATCACCCTCTAGATCATTTAATGGATACCTTTCTTTAAGTTTTTCAGCTTCACCCACTAAAAATACCGGCAACCACTTCCTGGACATTAAGAACCAAGAAGGGAGGCACTGAACAGGCAACGGGCACGACTTGGGAATGCTATGTTCCTCACAGAGTTCACCATCCAACATAGTGTGATTTACTTTTTTCTGGAGCTCTGCAGGCAAGTATGGTCTACAAACAGCATCCTTTACAGCCATTCTCTTTCCAAGCATTTGGTACCTTGCATTTACTACACCTTCCTCTCCTTCAAACTCCGCAAAGCCAAAGCTTCGGAGCTGAATTTGGCTTCCTCTCTTTAACCCAATGAGTACTGCTTTCTCCACGAGTCCAAAGTCAGCAGAGAAGAACTCAGTAAAATACTCTGCCAGGAAAGAAAAAACAAAGAAAATTATAGTAGAGCATTAATTTTTATCTTTGTTTGACACACATAGTTTGCAGTTTATGAGGTATTACAGATCAAACAACGGAACAAATTTGATAAAACAATATAGTGCTAATCAAGCATGACTAGTTTCTCTTGAACTCGGGTACAATTTCTATAAACAAATTTTATAAGAGATAACCCTAGACCCAAAGGACCTCTTCTTGAGTACCAAGTTTTCCTTTCCATAAGAACTAAGATCCTCATGCCTGGTGTAAATAACAAATATTGCCTACCGTACTTGGTTGGAGTGGACCACTAGAGTCCTTAACAACTATTTCAAGCATTTTTCACAGGTTGTCACTGTGGTCAATGAGGAATGACCGCTTAGGAAAGTGGCAGGGCCACAGGGTAAGCTGCCATGAAAATTTGTTCCCATACGTTGTGTTTTGTTAGCAGGAGTTATTAGTCCTGTTGTCACTAGAACTGTTGAGATAGCAGTCCTCTTTTGTGTTGTGTTGTTTGTTTCTGGATTCAGTTACTCCTGTTGTGTTGAGTGTCTGTGGAAGAAATAGAATAGCAAAGAGATGCAGGGGTAACTATATCTCCTTACAACTGCATTGAGAGAGCAAAGCCCACACATGGGCCGCGTGCCACTGCACTTGTTGGACCAGGTCGAGAGAGGCCAAGAGGGACAGGAGAGGAACCAAGGAACGGAGCGGAACCTAGCATTGAGGCGATCAAGATCGGGGGAGGACCAGATATCTAAACAAAGGCAAGCTGCATCAGCCATACCTAATCTCAAATTCCACACAAGAAAACAAACAGTGCACTTGCACTTTATTGTGGCGTTTTTAGATAATGGATTGAAACTTTCAGCCTGCCCCCAAATGCTGGATCGAGAAACCCGACGAAATTAAACAAGGTCAGCAAGGCCAGGACAGTGGAGATCTCGAGTAGAACGCGTGCGTGCGTACGTACCTCATCGCCTTGTTCTTCCTCATCGGCCAGGGCTCGTCCTCCGAGCTGGGCAGGCGCGTGGCGAGTTGCTGCTGCTGCTGCAACGCCCAGCAGCACCACCGCGCCGTCAGGAAGGCGATCCTACACAAGGCAAAGTGACAATGGATCAGCTCTATATGCCTAGGTGACAACGGATGAGTATAGTGACAAACTCTTACTTGCAGATGAGACACAACAAGATGTCCAGCTGAGTTGTCGATTGGCAGACTGACTTGGGCTCTGAATAAGAAGACAGAACTACAATGCAGGAAGTAAGCATACGACGATCATTAGTGAGAGGAGCAGGGGGAGAAATCTCAACCGCACGCACCTTGGTGTCTGTGTCAGCTGAAGGCTTGCACACTCCACCGGGCCGTGCACCCTGGAGGCAGCAAGGCGCAGCAGCCTCGTGGAGATCTCCTGGTCCAGTGTTGATGAGGCAGCTGATGAGACCTTACAGAGCCGGCCCAAAGACTCGTGCCTGAAGAAGCTCCCTGCTGCCCCTGATGGGAGGAGCAGCACACTGGGAGGAGCAGGACACTGAAAATTGAAAGATGTTGGTGAGCAAAGGGTGAAGGAACAAGACCATGAAGAAACGCTTGCTGAAATGCATGCCCGGAGGCAGATCAAGATCACCAAGGCACAAAACAAGGACGAAACCATGGCCACCGCAGGCAGCCATGGCACCAAATAAGATCACAAAAAGGCTTGCCCGCAATAGCTCGAGAACTCCGACGAAACAAAACAAGATCGCCAAGGCCAGCAGACGAGATAATCGAGGAGGGTTAGCGTAGCCTACCTCATCGGCGGTCCGCGCAAGGGCGTGTCCTTGTTCGGCGACGGCATCGGCATGTCCTTCCTCATCGGCCTGCAGGGCTCGCCGTCGGAGCATGGCCGCCGCGCCGCCGAGCCGGGTTGCTGCTGCGGCGCCCAACAGCACCGACAGCGGCTGCTCCGGTGCTCCAACGGCCGCGGCGCGCCACGGCGGCGGTTCTTGCGGCCCCGAATCGCACGCCATCGCCGGCGCGCGCTTCATTCTCTCGATACGATCGCCTTCAACCCCGCCCGCTTCACCGGGGCGTAGGGTATTCTGATGGGCAATGCACAACGTACGAGATGCAGGCAGCTCGATCGTCTCTCCCTCCCTCTGCTCCTCTCCTCGCGCGTGCCTCTTTCTCTTTGTCTGTGCCGCAAGCCAGCTAGCTGCCCACTCCTCCTCCTGCACTGTGGCGCGCAGCTTTTCGTCAGGCGGCAAAGGCGCAAGCAAGCAAAAAGGGAAGCAAACGAACGAAAAAAGCCGGGCCGGCCGGCCATCCAACCCGGTTCAGAGGCCAACCGGCGGGTGACCTAACCCGGTTCAGCAACGGTACAATAACTAACGTAAGCATATATACGTGTACTACTATTATCACAAGATTCTAAGACAAATCTGCAGGTTTGAATTCAATCCCACTTGTATGTAATTAATAATCGTATATGTTAAGAGTTTCAAAAGGTATAGCTAACTCATGTGTGTACTCATTATTTTATGTGTTGTAGTACTCCGTATAATGCGTCATCATGTGTACGTGTATTCATGCTGATTCCTCAGGACGTTTTAGAGAACGTAATTAACTCGATCACTTTCCAAAAGTGTAGCTATAGCTTCTGTACATATGCACTGACAAAGTACAGCGGTGTGTAAGGCAAACAATTTGCAAAGTGAGATTTTCCACGTGTTTGGAGCTAAATATCTGTAAAAGTGTCAACGGAAAAATATCTGAGATTTCTCATAGATAATGATCATAATCTCCAAGCTCACGATTAGAGTGAGTAGTGAGCTGATCGAGTTTATGGTGTCCATCTCATATCCTTGACCCGAGGTCCATAAACTCGATCGGCACACAGTAACTCTGCACGCATCCCATCGATATGGCAGAGAAGAGATCTCCGTCCGGCGAGACGAGCGAGGCCATGTCATCTCCACCATGATGGCCGGCGATCCGATTCTGAGGAACGCAGCAGATCAGGCAGCAGGCGATGCTGCCCATGCATGTCCTGTCCTCTCTCTCCGTGAGAATGCTGCCATTGGCCTCGCCTCTCTAGACCTGTGTAGGTTTTGACGTTTTGTGCGTCAGGCCATCACCAGTGGCGTTTAGTTACACGTCAAATTACCAAACTTTTCAAAATTCTATCTATAAACTCTACTGTTTACCTATCACGTCAAATCTCTCTCCTCGTATATGAAATACTAAATGTGGATAAATAAAAAACTAATTACATGACTTTGATGTACACTAAACGTAAAGAATTCGAATCTATTTTTGAAAAGAAAGAATTCCAATCTGCTTCCAAAACAAATTAAGGTCTGCAAGGAAGAATGATGTTGAATTTGGGAGGGTGAATTTGGGAGTATGATGTCACTTCGTAATCATTGCGTCACTGTAGCATTTCGTTTGTATTTGTGAAAAATTGTCCAAAAATTGATTAATTAGGCTCAAAATGTTCGTCTCGCAGAGCACAACAAAACTGTACAATTAGTTTTTGATTTTATTTATATTTAGTACTACATGCATGTTATGACATTTTGATGTGATGGAGAATCTTCTTTTTGCATAGTAAATTTAGGAGTATAATTTGGGATCTAAACAGGGCCTGAACTGTCGCAGTAGTTGCTACGAGACGGGACACGAAGCCAGTTGACGACTGGTGATGTTACAGTTTGCTGTCAACGTGTCTCCTGGTCAGTAGCAGAAGATGTGATGATTGTTGAGCAACTTGCTCACCGTTCCTGCTGACCGCTAACACCGCTGTCAAGAGCGCTGCTGCCTGCTAGCGGTAGCAGCAACCGGCAAAGGCGGCGACGTGCTCCGCTTCGAGATTAGCAAGGCCAGTAGTGCGTGCTGGATTTGCATGACCCGAGAAGAAGATGAAGAATCTGACCCCGATCGATCTGAGAGACTGTGTGTCATTATGTTAAAGTCATCTTAACTGTGTGTCATGAATACCTGTGTGCCCTCCACCTTTAACTCTTTTATCCGTGTGCCATGTTCAATGGATGGGCAGTAACGGTGTGAAGTAGGAAGTGTCAAATGTCGTTTTTGCCCTTCTCCTCTAATAACATGTAAAAAA
>OAMR01000413.1:657804-681536 GCA_900205405.1 Echinochloa crus-galli
GGAGCCGGGGGCCGGGAGGGGGGAAAGGGAGGGGGCGGCGTGGGGGAGAGGGTGCGGCGGGGAAAAGGGAGGGGAGGGAGCCGGCGGGGAATTAAAATAAAGGGAAGGGGTATAGAAATAAGGAATGAGGGGAATAAAATACGTGGTTGTTGAAATAGGGCAAAATGATAGAGGAGAGATTGGTGCGGAGAAATTGGGATAGGGGAAAGAATCTCGATGAGCAGGATAGAATATTCCTTTTAGGGGAAGGAAATAAGGGAGCACGAGTGGGGACAGCCTGGAGCCGAGGAGAGGCATGCTTTTACTAAACGCCATATCAGAGCTTTCTTTCACAGAGATGAGATGAATGAGACCTAAGCCCTGAGACATTTGGGGCTAATCCAACCATGGCTATTTGAGACTTGAGACAATTGTGAGGAGGGATGCGAGGAAGCCTGCACAGAGCTATCTCATCAATGGCAACACGAGAGAGACGATCGTCGTACGGGTAAAGCAACAGGCGTGGCAGGCCATGAGAGATGCAAGCCAGAGCCGCTTGTCCGCTTCCCTCGTCTTCTTGCATTCAACATTGTCTCACACTCTTGCTCATCAATATGGTCCTGCTTTCTGATCGCTGCTGGTGGATATGCTTTGCCAGAACCGGCAAACAGAGAGGCCATCATGATGCCACAAAAGCTGCAGGGGAGAGAGAGACCATGGACAGCCGGACCGAATCATGGCCTGGGCAGCCTCGGATCGCCATGAGTTATGGCGGCTGCCTTCCACGCCTCAAATGGCCTGCGGGGTATGCATTTTGGAAAATTTACATTCAAATTTGCATTGCATTGCATTGTTTTTTATATATATGTATCATGCCTAAATTATTAAGGAAATGGAGTAAGATAAGTTTGTATTTTAGCCACACAAGATCACATCAAGTATGTGCTATCAAGCTATATATGACATGAGATTAGGCTCTGTTTGGTTTCCAACACAAGGACCCCTCACCAAAAGGCAAAACTAGTATAGTATTAAAAAAACTGAGATTATGGCATATGTAGGCCTTAGATATCATTATAATTTTTTACATTTTTAAAAATTGTTCTTCAAAACATATGTAAATTGGATCTTGTTTGTAGATTAAATTATAATATATATAATGACATAATCGGATCAAAATTCGGATGCACGGTTTATAGTCATTTCAAGCTTGTTGACCCTAAATACACAGCATTCAATGTAGCCAACCAAAACATGACACGTCAGTGCACAGGGAGAGGGTATTTGCTCGGAAGTGCAGAACGCTGTTTACTGTGGCCTTGGCCAAACTTTGGCTACGAACAAATAGGAGCCAAATTTGGATTGGCAAGCTGTGGCCAAGAATCAAATATACCCTGAGAGACTTGCCTTACATTTCCACATTGCATTTTTTAAATATGTACATTACAAAAATAACTGTGCTTTGAAGGCCCTTAAGTTCCTTAAAACAGTAGGATCACCATGAGTACATGCCCCATGTTCTATCTGATAGTCACACAATTGTAGTGTATGTATGATGGAGATAAGAGCAAGACCAATGATTTAGCCACATGTTGTAAGAATCTTTGCAGCATATCTCTCAGCACACTTGTATAGTGATTTAGCTCTTCATCATTAATACATGGCCCACCTGTCTCTAAAAAAAAGGCGTACCCAGTGCCGTAGGCTTCCCGCACCGTGCGGGGTCTGGGGAAGGGTTGTAATAACGCCCAAACCTTACCTGCATAAATATGCAGAGGCTGGGGCTTGAACCCGGGACCTTCCGGTTACAGACGGTAGGCTCTACCGCTGCACCAAGCCCGCCCTTCGTCACATGGATTAATGAAATAAATAAATTTTGTAGACCCACCTGTCTCTCTCACAAAAATTATTGGTTCTTATGCCCAAGCTGACTGTGAACTTACAGCCCACCTCTTATCTCTCCTCCACCTCACCATTTAGCCTTCTTACAGCCTTCTATAATACTTGCTCCAAGGGCATCGAGGACGGAGTAGCTAGTGCAGCAAACCTTTATTTTCTTTTGCAAGGTGTTCAGGAAAACAATTTGACACCGTTAAATTCAAACATGATACTCCCTCCGGTTTGGTAAACGAAGTCGTTTTGGACAAAGTTTGAGTCAAACATTGAGAATATAAATCATTAATAATATTTAAGTCATTAAGTTTGGAAATGTGAAAATGTCTTGAAAATTGCTTTCATAAAAGTATACATATATAACTTTTCAAGAAATATTTTTATAGAAAAGAGAAGTCAAAGTTGTGCTTTGGTGACCGTGTCACTGTTCTAAACGACTTCTTTTACCAAACCGGAGGGAGTATATATGTGTAATAGTACCAGTAGTACGCCCTTGTTTAGTTCTCAATTTCCACCCCAAATTCTACTATGGGTGTGTTTAGTTCCCAAAACTTCCCAAAATTCTCTCTCCAAACTTCACTATTCACCTATCACATCAAATCACATCAAATCTCTCTCTCCGAGAACTAAACACGCTACATTTAATGCTATAGTGCGCTACAGTATCCGATGTGACTTTTCGATAATCGCATAGTTTTTTTATTTACCTATATTTAATGCTCAATACATGTATCATTTGCTATATTTAATATATTTAAATAAGGGCTTAGTTGAAGGAAACCAAACACCCCCTAAGGGGCTGATTGGTTCTCTTCCCGTCGCAGCCTGGCTCGCACCGGCGATACAGGCCCTCGCCGGCCAGGCTCCCAAGGTGCAAAGGGTCATTGATTGGTTGCATGCAGTCACACAGCCAGGCTATCTTGAGATATTGATTGGAGGGCTGCTCAACTGCATGTATTTGATCTCTGCATGTGGACCCAGCGCCGGACACCCGCAGCGTGCGAGCCTGACTCGCGGGAGACGGCCGTTTCCTGCGTTCTCGCTGGCCAGGCCCGTGACCTCTTTTGCATGCCGTCGGCCAGGCTGAAAGGCTGTGCAGACAACCAATCGAGGGGCACTTGCATCTGGCGGGCCTGGCCAAGGCCCCATGCGGCCAACCAATCGGCCCCTGATTACCTCGCACTCTTCCAGCGTTTTGCTAGCAAAGCTAGAGGGAACCAGACATACGGAGTACTCCGTACATCCAGTCTACCGGGACCGTAGGAGTAACTGGGCTTGTTTAGATCTCAAATTCCACCCTCAAATATCACTATGTAAAAAAAAATTTCCATCATATTAAAATATCATAACATGCATGGAGTACTAAATATAGACGAAATTAAAAACTAATTATACAGTTTTGTTGTATTTTGCGAGACGAACATTTTGAGCCTAATTAATTAATGTTTGAACAATTTTTTATAAATACAAACTAAATACTATAATGACACAATGGTTACGAAGTGATATCATACTTCTAAATTTGACACCCCAAAACTAGGATCTAAACAAGGCCCTGCCCGGCAGAAAATTTACTGCAAGACACTGGACAGACATGAGTGAGCCAGTGAGGAGCTTGCACAGACAGAAGGAGAGACACAGCCAAGGGAGTGAGAGAGTAGCTGGAGGCTGGACCTAAAACGCTCCTATTCCGTGGATGATGCTCGGCTCTAGGTACTTCAGGGACACTCCTAAAACAAACCACAAAGATAGATCCTATAGTTTGATTTTTAATTCTAGCTTTTATTTTTACCATTGATCAAATAATCTACATTTTCAACATATATGGACCTAAATAGTATCTAGAGCTAAGTAGCGAACCAAATATGCAATATGCAAGTTTGGAAATCGAGATGACACCCAACGTTAAGTTTAGAGAGTCAAATCTACAGCTTTAAAGTTTAGAGGCTGACATGATATACTCGTGAAAGTTTAAATTACTCCATATTTGATTCTAGAATTGTTAATTATTGAAATCTGGCTGTGTTTACTTCTAAAATGGATGGAAAAATTTGACGAAAATGTCACATCGGACACTGTAGCGCACTGTAGCACTTTTCGTTTGTTTGTGGTAATATTTGTCCTATCATGACCTAACTAGGCTCAAAAGATTTATCTCATCGCGTACATCAAAACCATGCAACCAGTTTTTTATTTACCCACGTTTAGTGCTCCATGCATGAGGAGACACATATGATGTGATTTGACGTGACAGGTGAATAGTAAAGTTTGGAGATAAAATTTTAGGAATTTTGTAGGAACTAGACACAGCCTCTGTCCTGAACCAGCAATAAACCAGTGGCGAGAAGGTGCATGGTTTTGTTTTGCCCGGCAGTAAAAGAAGATGCAGGGTTTTGCCCGCCAGTAACTCTTGGGCGACTGGTCAGAGAGAGAGAGAGCGCAGCAGCAGCAGCAGCAGCAGAAACAAGCTGCACCTTTTGCATTGCCCTTCCCCCTCTCATTGTCATTTGGTGAGCAGCTAAGCTAGTGCAGTGTTTGGGACTTGGGAGAAGCCAAGAGAGGTTGGAGATGGCGTCCGATTCCGGTGGCAAGCTGCCGAGCGAGGTGGTGCCGGAGCAGCACCGTCGCCCGCTCCTCATCCAGGCACTGGCACCGCGGCATCGCCTTCTTGCCGCCTTCCACGGCGACGGCGCGGTGGTCATGCTCCGACGAGGAGCTCCGACCCCCCACCACGGCGCGGCCGGAAAACACGCCGAGGTGAGGCACGCCTTGCTGCTTCAATTGCATATATATTTTGTCCGCTGGCCTTGGCCTTGCCTTGGTGAATCTCATGATCTTGGTCTTGGAACGTTGCCTTCTCGTAGGTCGGGGACATTTGGGGGTACTTTTAGTTTTCAGGATTGGTTTCCTGCGAAATGATTTCGTCCTTGGCTTCATGGCTTGGCTCCGCATGCTATATATATAGATAGATCTCACTCGGGCCGTTTATTTAGGGTCACCAATTGCTTCTTTGAGCAAGTGCTAGCTCCTGCGCTTTTTGTTCTTGTTCCATCACCCTTTTTCCTCAACAACAAAGGTTCAACTTTCAGGGTTCAAGTGAAGGAACAAGCGGGCTTGAGACTGCACTGCTCCTCCTCCTCAACAGCAACGAGAAAAGAGGAGGGGGCTTCAGCAAGGAGGCCTGTATCTGTTGTAACGACGGCTCAGCTGCTGCCTCAGCAACAACTACAACACTGCTGCTGGAGCTGCTGGACCAGGAGGAGATGCCCACTGGGCTGCTGCTTCACCTTACCGGCCCAGTGGAGCAGATCCAGATCCAGGGAGCCCACGGGATCACAGCATGTGGTCTTCTCGGGACACACTACGTGGACGTGGCTGCTGCTGATTCCAATGTGGTCCATGGGAGGTCCCTGCTCTCTCTTGAGATTGCTCCAGTGAACACAAGGTGCGTATGTCGTGTCGATGGCCGATGATGCTTGATCCTGTTGAAATCATGCAGTGACTGAAACCTCCTTGCATTGGCCCCTTTCTATATTCTCAGGGGAAGGGACAGGGTTCCAGTTAAACGGCCACTGGGCACCTCACTTGATGATCTTCTGCCTTGTCTGCAAGTAAGTGTTCATCAATCATCACTATACATACTCATCCCGTACGTTGTGGCATATAGCTCATCTCAGGTATATATTGAATGCATCTTCCAACGCAAAATTGCCATCTTCTGCGTGTAGGAACCCAACAAGGCAGATAAAACCAGAGGAGTTGGGGAGGTGGATTACAGAAATGCCACGGAGGGATCCATGGTGCTGCTGCTGCTTCTGGTGGCTGACAGCAAGAGATCGGCACCAGAGAGTGCTGTGGTGGAGGGCGTTAGCACAAAGAGATCAATTTGCAACTCTGTTGTGGATGAGGCTTTGTCAACAGAAGACGCTTCATCTCGTGATCCCAGTGAAAGGAGAGAGGCCCTGCTCTGGTGGATTCAGCTATTGAACCGATTTGGAGTGGAACTGGAACATGAACTTGACTGGAGAAGCTTGCTATCTCCACTTGATGCTGCCAAGGTCGTACATTGTTTATCGTTATGCTTGTCATCAACTGTTCAGCTATTCCAAATTCTATTTGATTATCATTCTTATGTAGAATTACTTCAATGTACAGTGTACCTTAACTGCTCAACTTTTCTAGTTTCATGCCTTCCATACCTTTTGGAAAAGAATAATCATGGATCTTGTCCAATTTGGTTCAACAAATAAGAACGTAGTCCTGCTAAGCATAGCAAGACAAGAATCTATAGGAATGCTGTACTAACTCATATTTCTTTGTTAGGTTTGGGACATGAATACCACAGAGATGCTTCTGAGGGGAGATGCTGATGCCAACGAAGTTAACGCCATAGGGAGCATAGCCATTTACTCAAGAACACAGGATCCAAGGTGTTGCTCTTGCCTGAAACTCTTCTCTATTTACTGCACAATTATAATGTACAGCTTCTTGGTTGTGCCACCTGTTTTCCTTAGCTGTCTTCTGCAATTCTGCAGGACTGTGTGGCTCCAGGTGAAGAACGATGCCAGAATTTTCGAGGCAAACACGCACGGACCAATACACATGGTAGCATTACAGAACATGCGTTTAGATCTAAATTCTGCAAGCATGATACCATGTAAGATATCTGTCTGTGATAAGGACACTTGATTGTCTCTCAGTTTATGTATATCACTTTCCCGTTCCTTTCTTTTAGCTTTTTGATGTGTTCAAATATAATAGTATTTGCAACTCTGAAGTTTAATTTAGTGGAAGGAATTAATTGTGGTACAGCAATCTGCTTTTCTGAACACAGTATATTTTGTTTCTAGGGGACAGTAGCTCACTTCAGAAGAATCAAGCGACCAACAAGGAAGGCGGTGACTGGCTTCTGGATAATGAATTGGACGACCTTAACAGATGGTATGTCTGGTATATCTTTATATGCATGACTGCACATGAACCGTAGAAACCTTGCTTTCATGTGCAGTTAAAACTAATATATTACTTTCAATGTTATTGCAGCTATATTGGGACTGATGTATCAGCAGGCATTTTGTCTAGTAAATTTTCTGCACAAGTGGCTAGGATAAAGAGCCAGCCTGCTCCGAAACAAGGCTCCAAGTTTGCGCCTCAGGTAAGTTGAACACGCTCTTATGAAAACATTATTTAGACCAATCATCTGCTTCTTATGACAAATTTGTTTTGCAGATGCATGACTACATGAGTAAAATTTTGGTTGGGTGCTTCCAATCTTCTGTGGATTCTGGTAACACATAAACTCCAAACCACTTGTGTCCAACAAAGTTAAAGTTATTAATGCATCTCTAACAGATACTTTGTTCTTCTTTCCTGGCAGAGTACCATACTGAATTCTTGACTGCTGAACTTGGACATGTGCAGCCCCAAGGCGTTGTATTTATACAGTCTGAAAGAAAGAAGGTGGTGGCCAATGGGAAGGACCACATGGTTGGGAACACAGTGGAAGTAGAGGATACTGTTCCTAGAGCATCCTTGCATGCAGAACTCCTGAGGGATACTTCTCATGGCATGTTGGATGGTGAACTCAGTAAGGAACAAAACCAGTGGTGCCTATTGCCAGTTCAGTGCCTTCCATCTTGGTTCTTTATATTCAGGAAGTGGTTGCCAGGATTTTCAGTGGTTGCACCCGAACAGCTCGTTGATCTGCCAGTGCTCTCGCAGCCAAAGGACGAACTAAAAGAACTGGAGTCAGATTATCAGTACCCAGTATCTCCTCTTACCACCAATGGCACTGGGGGTTCTCATGATGCTGAAAATCAGCAGGTTGAAGCATGCAGTGAGAGCAATGTCGAGAGGCAGGAGCAATGTCAGATTAACAGACTGAGCAATGCTGATAGCAAGCAGGGTGGTGGTTCTGTTGACAATAATAGTTTGCTCATACCTATCTTTGTGAGGCATGTATCTGGGCAGTTGACCCTGAGAGTTAATCTGGGTCATTCTTGGCGACATCTGATGAACTTGTATGCACAGAAGACAAAGACAAAACTTGGATGCCAGTATTTTGTCTATCGCGGGAAAAAGGTTGAACCTGATTGTACCCTTCTATTTTATGGGGTAGAACGGAACACTACTGTTCATGTTTGTGGCAGGCTACTTGGAGGAGTGTGAGTCAAAATATTGTTCTCTTGTCCTTTTGTTTTATTTTTTAAAACTCTTTTCTTCTATTCATTTTTTATTGATTTTTATATTGTGTATGTTTCAGGGTGACTGTGGAGGAATACCTCATTAATAAAAAAGCGATGCTTTTAACAGAGGTTACTTTACCAGACGGAAGGGTTTCATTGGAGATGACCAAGGGAGGGTGCTTATTTCTGTCAACTTGGTTAAAGTGTTTTACAAGGGCATTTGCTGATTCCAAGAGCTGGGGGGGTAATTTCACATTGAAGGATTTTAAAGTTACTAATGGACATGTTCGGGTTATTACTGAGCCTAATGATAGGCTTATGAGTGACTTAATGAATGCTGATTGTGTTAAGCTAGTTTCCTATATAAGGACAATTTTTCAAAGGAACAAGCCAAATTTGGTTTCAAAATTTCCACCCTATCTAGAACACTTGACTACTTTCCTAGGCAAACTAAAGTTCCCAATCTTAACTCCCTATAATAGACTTTTCATTGAAACACACCTTTGCTGTGTGGAATCTACCGCCAGGGGTATCTTGTTAGTTCAGTTGAGAAAAAAGTTCAAGAGTTTGGATGACTCTCAGCAAGATACATGGAATCGGGCAATAGGAAAAGATGACAATAACCCAAATGGCTTTGCCAGTTTTGGTAATCTGTCCAATTGTGCCATGTTTGAGGATATAATAGCACATGCCACGGTTCATCGTAAAAAATATTTCGATACAAAGCCCAGCACCTTCAGACTGATGCGAGATGGATTCATAAATGGCCCGTCAATTCGATTCGTGAGTTACAACTCTCCTTTTAATTCAAGTTCAGAAACTAGCTCTTTATTGTTATAAGCCCAGAACTAATATTTTGTATAAATCTTTTTATTTGTTACATTTATTTTAGAAACATCCATCTCTGCATATTATTATGGTATGTTTCATTGGCATATGTGTACAAGTATATACATGCAAATATGCAATTAGCTAGATATATACATGGCTACATAGCCCAACAAGGCTTAATACCCTGTGCCTAGCTAGGCTTAGCTTCCACAGTACCTTTAATCTCTTTAAGGGTGTTTCTATTTTTTGAGGCACCTGAAATTATTTACTGTTCACCATCTTCTTAATCGAATTTGCATCGCATCTCACTGTTTCTCACCCGTGCACTGGTCGCCTCCGCCGGAGCCACCCCCTCGCCTCCCACCTCACTAGGCACTCCATTTTAGAGCTCCCTGGCTGCCAACACCCCCCGGCGGCCATCCTCCGCTAACTGAGGCATGTGGTGCCCTGCCTGGCCACTCCCCCCGCCAACCACCTCCTACACATAGCTCCTCTAAGCCAGCATTCCCCAACCCTGAAAGGTCCTCACTCCCTAACGAATCCGGGCATAGATAAGATAGATCCTCTAGAAATGGAGACGATCGGAAATTAGGAGCTGTGGAAAAATAAATCTTGTAAAGGCTAGATATAAATATAGGTTTCTTTGTGTCATCAAATATCCTTTTTCAATACCCCTGTGATACACTTCATTACCTTGATTTGGCCTTGTTTTTTTTTCAGGACAAGTCTCATAAGACGTGGAGGGAAAAATTCAAGAATGACGGTATTGAGCTGATGATTCCTGCACACAATCCAGATTTGATTCCTGACATCATTCTTTCTTGGATCCAAAGTGAAGATGTTGACATTCAGTCAGAGTATGTTTTCAAAGCTTTACCTTACATTATCACATTGTTTAAAATAAAAGTCTAACAGTAACATTTTATGACTTGTAGGCTACTTGCAGCCCAGGTGAGGTGTACCTGCTCCATATGCCATCCGTCACATTCAGGTATTTATCTGAACTTGATGTTTTGTTGAAGAAACATGTCTAGATATCCTTTGGCACGATGGAACCATTCCTAACATCAGGCTTACATAAGGATAGTTTAAAACATATATTTTATAACGTGGAGCATGCTAGACGAATCAATTTGTACTGTGCAAAATACTGTCAAAACACCACAAACGTGAAAGCTTTGCAAATTTTACAAGAGGCTTCAAGTGTCAGGTCAGCACATAACTTTTTGGAGTGACAACTTGATAACATATTCCCACTTGGCCAACACTCTACATACCTGCCCAGGAATCAACCATATATATGCATTCGGGATTCTCCTTGCATCCACCTCACAGTCCTTGAAATTTCATTTCTAGCAGTTTCATTGTTTCTTCAAGTGACTGGCTGCAGTTATAAGGATAGAGTGGATGCATCCTTTGACAGCCACCTTGCATTGCTGAAGTCAGACTATGAAACTATCAGACTATGAAACTATGAAATTCTATTGGTCCATATTTACTTCTCCAAAGGCAACAGTTTCACCTAGTCACATATTTGCAACTACAGCTCATCGCTTCGTGAGTAGCAGATTTTATATCCGGCCACATCTGATTGAATAGAGTGGCAGCCTAGATAGTAGATTCCCTGCTGTTGCACCCTTCAATCTTGAGTGAATCGACTAATCAATAAAACATTGGTGACACAATGCCAATGCACTTTTCTTTTTGTAATAGGAGATTATCGCTAATGCTGGTTACCGAGGATTAGTTATGTGGTTTGAAATTTCTGAAGGCATCATCTACTCAATTATAGATCTCCCTTGTCTGGTGTTCCCATGTACTTGTATTTTCTTTCTATGATTAAGATCGCAGACCAAGAAAAGAACACATTGTCATAAATGTCACGGTTCAAATCACATCCTAACTTTGCCAATGTCTCATGTTTACCACATGTTCTTGCTTTTTTTTTCTTCATAATACTTTGGAAATGGACTTTACTCGCACCTCTCTCTCTCTTTTTTTTCTTAGAGGCCTTATTAGATTGGTTTATTAATTATATTTCTCATGTTTGCATATATGTTGTGCTTGTACTGATCCTGTATCGAGCTCAAGTCTCCATTAACATGTTTTTTCTTAATTAATAATATTACTGTGTACTATGTCACTAGAGTATGCATGTATATATATCCTCATTTCTGCCAGAGGAACCACATATTTGAGTTAAAGATCATGAAATCTATCTAATAATTGTTGAATGAGAATCTTGTTTTATTTCATTTGGAGTGGAGAGTTGTAGTCTTGTTTTTATGCATCCTGTGCCCATCTCATGTGATCCCTTCCCTACTTGTCAATTTGCTTATCTACATCTGTTATAGATTTGCACGTGATGATGTATATGTATTGTCTTGGCCATATACAGGTTCCAAGGGTGGAGGGGCGTCTTCAACGGCGGGGAAGGGAAAACAAGCAGCCACCGCAAGCTCAGGGTCTTCAGAGCCTGCATCACCTACCCGAGCAGCCGAAAATCCATGGTCTCCGCAGCAGCACAGGAGATCGTTTCTAGACGCGGTCAAATCAGCTTCAGCTTCTCCTGCACTTACACTGCGATCGTCATCATCATCACTGCGATCGTCATCATCATCTCGATTCAGTTCGCCGTCATCACAAGACACCAAGGGTAAAGGGAAGCAGCCCAAGAGGTAGCCGCTCGTCATCACTTCACTTGGATGGGGTGAGCGAGCGAGCAAGGTGCGGCCATGCATTTGGCTTTGCCGTTTGTTCCTTCGTTCTCGTCTGCGATTTCTCCGAGGTTAACATTGCTGCCTCGATCTTGGACTTCTGTATTTGACAGCTACGATGGCTTGTTGGCATTTCATCAACTCACCATGACTACTTGGACTTATTTGACAGCCACAGCGGCTTATTAAGCATTTGACCAACTCACCAGACTATGTATGCATTTGACAATCCTTGGATTATATTGCCAATGTCAAGCTAGCATTTGTTCTTGCAATAGGGGGAGGTCGTTTGCAAGTTTTTAAGCCCTGATACGGTACGCATAATTCATGCGTGGTGTTTGATTCGCTCTTCGCACGCTAATGCTTCATTTACTTACTATATATGTGGTCCTCTTGCGCAAATATTGAAACACCAGGGGTGGTTGGGCAATATAACGAGTGCATTCCCATAGAAACATCGCACATGCATGTTGCAGTTCTCCTGTTAACTTAGCCTACCCAAAATTCTCCATGGAGGGTACATTTACAATACAAACACAACCAGAAGCGCTCTCGTGTCACTGCTGAGTATCCAATAAGGTTTCTCTCGTGTCACAGTTAAAAGAGTAGCTTCTCAAACACACGGCGGCACACCTGAACCATGTGTGGCTGTGGAGATGTTCAAAGTACCATCAACCCCATTGGCCATTGATATTAACCCTCCCTTGGGACAAAATTAGTGAAGAACGTCTTCAGTTTGATAAATCAATTCTTCAGAAGGCTGTTAACCATCTACTAGCAAATTACTTCTTCGGCTTCTGCATCGCTCTCCTCTTCAGCCTTCCGCGTCGCTCTCTCCTCTTCAGCCTTCCGCGTCCCTATCAGCTCTTCTTTAGCCTTCTGCATCATTTCACTTAGTTTCCGACTGCATGAAATAAAGCACTAGTTAGCTATCTCATAACTGCCATATATTTTTTTAACCATGTCCAATTAACAAATCAAGCAATTACATCTTCATGCTTATTTGTAGAAAAAAAGACATTGCAATTCTAAATTATACTTTTGTGTTATTGATGTATTATTATTCCCATTAGTGAGATGCTTCGTTTGTTAGCAACTCACCTCAGGAGGACTGTGACTGTTTTTTAAAGTCATGGTCACACTCAAGATTTCTGTCCGAGGTTCATTCTGTCCCTACTGACACCTGATTACTAGATCTGTAGTAGAGAACTTCAATTATGGGCATAGCCTCCCTATTCCCTACTGTAGTAAATTGATTTACCTATCATGTTTAATGTGGCTGTAAGTACACAAATGAACGAGCTAAAAGGAGAAAGCTTGGTTTGTTCAGCAACAGTATGAAAATCAGATTGGTTTGTTCATAAGAAAATAAAGAGGCCGACATCATACAACTTGTGTGTTTGGTTCGGGTAGTAGGTTGAGTTGGTTGATCAAGTGCTACCTGGGTGAGGGTCACAAATTATTTTTATATGGGTTGCTCTGGTTTTGGTTTGGATCCCAAACAACCAGGATAGGCCTACCGAGTGATCCAGAATAAAAAAAGGGGGTAAATATAAATTCAAGAGCGATGATCAAACAATGTCTCATTTCTGGTGCTCTCTTAGTGCATAGAGTTGGATTGGTTTTAAGCCATGATAATATTTAGCAGATTGGATTATAGATCATCAACAGATTGTCTAGTCATTTAACTCAGCACAGATATCTCAGATGATTCAATATGCTAATAGCCTAGCCATTAACTACCATCATGTTCTTTTCATGTATTAACATGTACACTAGAGGCTCCTAAGCACAACAATATAACTACTAATAGTTCATTTCTCTGTTCCATCACCTGATAACTGCCAGTATTCCTTAACTGCCTCAATAAGAACTGCAGGCTCCACCAACTGAGCATGGCAGCTCAGATGGGGAAGCCGCCTACACACACCATTCTGTTCAAGAGAATTGGATGCAGGAATCCAACAAATAAGAAGTTGCCTATCATGAACACCATTTCTAGGAGCATGGCTGACTGTTTTTCAGTGTCATGGTCCATCTCAAGATTACTGACGAGGTTTCTTCTGTATCTAGACATTCCTGATCCCTCATTACCAGAAGCTACTGTATAACTTCAATTATGGACATAGGCTTCCTTAGTCCCTACTGTATGAATTCAAATATGTGATCATAAGTGTACAAGTGTTTATGTGACTGTAAGTACACAAACAAATGAGCTAAAAGAACAAATTTCGTTTTCTATCAGAAACAACATGAAAATCAAGTTGGTTTCTTCACAAGGAAATAAAGAGCTGAGATCATAAAACATGTGCATTTGGTTTGGGTAGGTCGAGTTAGTTTGTTAGGTGCAACCAAGGTGAGGGTCGCAAATTGTTTTTTTATATTGATTGCCCTGGTTTTGTTTTGGATCCCAAACAAGTAGTATAGGCCTACTGACTGGTCTTGAACACATAAATTGGAGTCATGGTGAACAAAGTCTGAACTGAACAGCTTCGCCCTCTTACAGCAACTGTTGTATTGACTCTAAACCATGATAAGAGTGGCCTACAGTTTGACAATGCGATTTAGCTGATAAATATATTCATATCTAACCATGTCAAAACACTATTAACATATTTGTTAGTCATTTAACTTAGCACAGAAATCCCGGCGATACCTCAGTATGCTAAACAATCATCAAGCAAGAACAATACAACTAGTTTTAAGACTATGCAAAGTGCTACAAGCAAGAAGCAACAGCAGAGGCAAACACTGAGTAATTAAAAAAGAGATACAGTACTACCTTGTGATGGCGTCCTTGCTCAAGTAAGAGGAGAACTTTGTGGGGATAAAGGGGCGGCCATAGAAAGTGTTCCTGCGGTCCTTTTCAGAGGGCTGTCCTTCTTCTTCATCTTCGTTGATATAGAGGGCGCTAGACTGCAGGACCTTGTTCCTCATGTTGACCTCGACCATCCAGCAAAGGTTGCGGTCCTTTTCCTTGAGCAGGAAACAGATGACATCTGGATCAACCAAGCTCACCACAGGGAAACTAGGCAGCACCCGCGGAAGGCAACTCTGGGCAGCATTACAAAGATCAAAGAACTGCTCGTTTCCCACGGTGGTGTTGACGTCCTTGGTCCAGTTGCCTCGATTGATGTCGACCAAAGTCCATGTTATGATGGTGAAGTCAGGGGAAGGAGGAAGTTTGGTAAGAATACAGACAAGCTTAATGGTGCCAGCATCAGTGACGCAGACACGGCGAAGAGGGTCAGGTGTGCATGCGTCTATATGGAAGCGGCGAGGCTTGAGAGACTGAGTAGGCAGCCTGATGTAATGGAACTGCTGCTGCTGATATTCTGGGCTGCTCTCCTGGGTGTCAGCGAGGACGTCAACAATGAGCATGCCCTGGTAGTAGTCAACCCAGCACAAGCATCTGCGGCCAATAGGTACAACAACATCAGTCCTCCAGGTGCCGAGGTTGATCTTCATGTCTGGAGGGATCTGCAGCTTGTTAACACTCCATTTCATTGCAATGCCGGCAGGAGGCGGATGGTGCAGCAAGCAGAGCTCGACCTCGTGGGGGGGACGGTGCGTGAGATGAGCCACCGTGAACTCGCCGTTGTCGCCATGGCAGAGGATGCCCATCCTTTCGTCGAACATGATTTGCTGCTGCTGCATCCTGTGCGGCTGGAAGAACTTGTCGAGCTCGTTCTTGCAACGGCGGAAGCAAGGGGGAAGCACAGTCAGGGACGGCGGCGGCGACGAGGAGGAGGAGCCGGACGGCGGCGGCGGCGTCGAGGAGTAGACCAGGTAGTCGACGGGGAAGGAGTGGGTTTCGCTCCAGGCAATAGGATCCTCGAAGGGGACGGTGATGCGGAGGAGGATGGAGTTGCGGTGGGCAGCGATGGCGGCGGGGCCGGAGAAGCGGCCGTCGATCTGCGGCCTGCCGGGGCAGTGGAGGTAGAGGCGGGACACGGCGGGGGGGTCGGCGATCCGGAGGGAGGCGCGGACTTGCCGGCCGGCGCAGTCCTCCGCGAGCGACGAGCCCGTGGCGTCCCCTGCCACGACGCCGCGCCGCCTCCTGCTGACGTGGACGAAGCGGTCCAGGATCAGCCAGCTGGCGGCGTCGCCCGTCGCCGGCGGAGCAGGAGCAGGCTCCATCCACGCCGGGACGCGCGGCGGCGGAGAGGCCGGTGGGGGCTTCGTCGTCGGCGATGTGCCGGCGGGGCACAGGGTCGGGGAGGGCTTCCTCCCGCTCCGGGAGGCGTGCTCCATTCCGCCCGCCGCGCAGCAAGGTTGGCGATCCGGCGGCCGGAGGAAGGAGATGGATCACGACACGAACACGACGGCCGCCTCCGCGAAAACTGACTTGGGATTGCAGCAGGGCTAGGGTTTCGTCTCGATGCGGCGGCGGGAGGAAGGGGATGGAAATGGAATGGATGCAAGGAAAGCATCACGACACGACGACAAGCAGCGTCTCCACCACACGCGAAATGACCACTTTGTCCTTCCAGAGCTCTACTTCAATTATTGCAAGTCAAACGCAATCTCACCCGCATACTCCGTATTTTAAAATTTATTAAATCCAACACTCTTCATTCCTGACACACGCCAGGGGCATATCAGGCACTTTTCTATCAGCCCAGTCTTATACATTACAGTATTATAAGACCAGAATTTGAGAAGGGTTAACCAATTATGGGCATTATCCCTCCTTTAAAATCTAATAGTGATCTTTCCTTTGTTTTTTTAACTTTATGATTTCGTCCTTTACGTTTCATAAGTCAATGCAATATTACCCCTCGTCAATGTTCAAAACATGAGAAAATATGTAAAGACCAAAGACAAAAACACATTGACTTGTAAACTATAAAGGGCGAATTCAAAGTTAAAAGGACAAGGATAAAATTACAATCGCACTTCAACGTAGAGGTAAAAATACTAAAAAAACAATTATCTTTGTTAGTAATTTTATAGGGTGTGTGTCTGAGTGGCCATTGTCTTTCTTTCAATATTTCCTTATTTTATATGTTTTCGTACACTCCCATTTTTGTGTACAAATTATGATCTTTGTTATGTCATTTTGATCAATATTTATTATTTATATTTATAAAAATCCATAAAAATAAGGAACACTTAATGTTATAAAAGTATTTTGCAAAGTAAAATCTACATTTATGTTTTAAAATTTATTAATCATTATCAAAGGTCTGAATGTTCAATTACAACATGCCTAAAAAAGTTGATTACTACTTATGACACATACAAGGGGTTTGAGTAGTTAGCATATAATTACCCTTGGTGTCTAAAAATCTAAACTAGAGCTGAAAGCCAACCTTAGAGCCTGTTTAACACAGCTCCAGCTCCAAACTCCAGACCATATTTGTATTTTTTATACTGAATTAAAGTACTTTAAATATTAATATTTAGTACAAACTACAAACAAAACGACTCATCTAAATATCCTCTATGTACCCCCAGCTTCCACTACAGGATTTCTTGAAACTTCTAATACCCACCTCCAAGAATTTCATAGACTTTCTGGAGTTGGAGCTATGCTAAACAAGGCCTTAATAACAATATTTAGTTGATCGTCATAATATCCATGTGTGTTTGCATATGGATTATGAAAGGAAATAGCAGGATACAACATTCTAAAATTATGCAACTCTAATTAATACTACCATCATTCTAAATTACTATTTATTATTGACTTTTTCGGACAATATTTAACCATTCATCTTATTTAAAATATTATGCAAGTATCATTTATTTTGTTTGTGACTTACTTTGTCATTAAAGGTACTTTTAGTATGACTTATTATTTTCTATATTTAGATAATTTTTTTGAATAAGAAGAATAGTTAAATATTACGAGAAAAAATCAATAATGAATAATAATTTGAAATGGAGGACGTAGAAAATACACCAACAACCTCGTCTAGTTTACTTGCTCTCAGCATGTCCTCTCTCTCTCTCTCTGAATCCTCTCCAAATTCTACTGCCCCACAGGTGCTGATCGATCTCTCTCGGAGCCTCCGCAAAGAAGCCGTCGAAGCTCCCCGCCAAATCATCGTTGACCACATCAAACGCTCGAACAGACTAGCCTTGCTATATATAGAGAGACCGTGCACGGACTCTACACATAGCACGTACTTGATCCAGGCCAGGATCAGTCGCAGGCAGCTATGGCCATGGAAGCGTTACATCTCGTCGCCGCCATTGCGCTGTTCCTCTTCGACCTCCGTTGTCCTGGTGCTGGCGGCACGGTGCCACGCCTTCGTCGCCTCCCTCGATGAAGCTGAGGGCGGGCAGTATGACCGCGGCGGCAGGTTCACGGCGTGCTGTGGCGTACTGGTGGGGCTGTGGTCGTGCACGAGCGAGATCGTCTTCTTCGTCAATGGCGAGTCGTACATCGGACCCGAGCACTGCACCACCCGACACTGCTAGCCCTCCATGCTCGCCTCCGTCGGCTTCACTGCCGAGGAGGCGACGTCCTACACGGCTTCTGCGATGCCAAGGAAGCCAAGGGCGACACTCCTCCCCCCACGGGTCTGGTCTTGGCGTTGCAAAAAAAAATGTTGTCATGCAACTACTTTTAAATTTTATATTAAAATTTTGTTTAATAAATTCTCGCAGCAATGTGAGGGGTATCACCTAGTTTTCTTATGTGACCGTGCGCTACTGAAGGCAAACATCGTTCTTTGTTGGTTTAGAATAATTCCACTTTTGGCCCATTAAAGTTATTTCGGTGTGGAAGTAATTAATCCCGAAATTATATCTCAGGGATGTTTGGATCAGCTTATGTTATGGGGATTAGGAAAAATCCATTCTACACGCGCGTGTAGCTACACCTACCTGTGTATCTCATAATACATGATGAATCTGATCCAACGAAGAGTATATATACGTAGTATGTGATGATACTAGACCATCTGGGATGATATCTACCTTGGGTATGTAAGCATACATCGAGTATATGGACATACTATTTTATATAGTATTATAAAGGTATAAATCAAAATATATTAAAAATAGGGTTGATTTTGAAATTTTTTCGTGTAAATCGCTTTGAAGTATCTTACAATTAGTATACGAACATACTCAAAGTGATAAATGAGTATGCGGACATACGTACGATGGTATACTGATGGTGGGAGTAGCTACACGCGCGTGTAGATAAAACGCGTCCATGGGGATTAAATAAAAATAATTCCTTCCTCTATATCAAAATATTTATTATTTTTCTTTACAATGTTTGACCTTTCATTTTATACAATAAGTTGTTATAAATATACAAAAAGATAAGTTATGTTTAAAGTATCTTTTATAATAAAAGAAGTTATAAATAGAATAAACAATACTTACATAATTTTTTAAATAAGATAAATGGTTAAACATCATCAAAAGCCAACAGTGATGAATATTTAAATACACAGATAGTATAACTCATCCAAATAACCCAGACTACAACATAGCAAATTGCAGAATCCAACCTGCCAGATTTTTATAATCCACTTTCTCTCTTGACCCAGCTATTTTGGAATTGTAGATATAGCTAACCCTATAACAATATAACAATATGGGGATCCAAACAAGCCAATTATTTGTAATCTATAATCCAGATTCTTATAAGTACTAACTAGATTCTTATAATCTCTATCCCATCCAAACCAAGTTATGTACATTCTAATAATCATGTTAAAGGGTTAATTTGTATTGTTTTCAGAGTAAAGTGCACTAGCAGTTTCTAAATTTTTAAAATAATGTCAACTAGGTCCTTGAACTATTAATTTGTATACATGAGTACTTAAATTTACTAAGTGGTTTACTAAAGTCCAAAACTTTCTAATTGGTGTTAAATTCTCTTAGTTGGCGTGGCATCCATACCACCTAATTTTCTGAACTTATCATTCATAACAACTACTTGGCTAGTGAGATCCAAATGTCAATCAATATTACTCTATCTCTCTATCATGCCAAGAGCTCTAAGTCATTTATGAAGGGCAAAGGGTGCACCGAGTGTTGGATGTCAGGTCTAAAATCGTATTTAACTGACGTCATACATACACTAATTACCTTTTTTGGATCTTGAGTGGCACAATCATCTCCTCTTCAGCCTCTGCATCCCTGCCAGATCCTCTTTAGCCTTCTGCATCATTTCACTTAGTTTCTGACTGCATGAAAGAAAGCACTAATTAGCTCATTTATGCCATCTATTTTTGTACCCATGTACAATTAACAAATCAAGCAATTGCATCTTTGTGCTTGTTTGTAGAAAAAAAATGGAATTATAAATTATACTCTTGCATTATTGATATATTAGTGAGATGCTTCGGTTTCTTAGCCGACTCACCTTAGGAGCAGTGTATGACTATTTTTCAAAGTCAGGGAGATTTCTGCCAAGGTTCATTCTGTACCCTGGACATTAATTACTGATACCTGATTACTAATAGCTGTTGTAGAACTTCAGTTATGTACATAGCCTCCCTATTCCCTACTCTAGTAAATTGATTTACCTATCATGTTTCTTCTCCTAAACAGAACAATACAACTAGTCTTAAGACTATGCAAAGTGCTGCAAGCAAGAAGCAACAGCAGAGGCAAACACTGATATATAAAAAGGAGATACAGTAGTACCTTGTGATGGCGTCCTTACTCAAGTAAGAGGAGAACTTTGTGGGGATAAAGGGGCGATCAAAGAAAGTGTTCCTGCTGTCCTCTTCAGAGGGCTGTCCTTCTTCTTCTTCATTGATATAGAGGGCGCTAGACTGCAGGACCTTGTTCCTCATGTTGACCTCAACCATCCAGCAAAGGTTGCGGTCTTTTTCCTCGAGCAGGAAACAGATGACATCTGGATCAACCAAGCTCACCACAGGGAAACTAGGCCGCACCCGCGGAAGGCGGCAACTCTGGGCAGCATTATTACAGAGATCAAAGAACTTATCGGCTCCCATGATGGTGTCAACATCCTTCGTCCAGTTGCCTCGATCGATGTCGCCAAAGTCCATGTTATGATGGTGAAGTCAGGAGGAGAAGAAGGAAGTTTGGCAAAGATACAGATGAGCTTAACGACGCCAGCATCAGTGACGCAGACACGGCGAAATGGGTCAGGTGAGCCTGCGTCATTGTAGAGGCGGCCAGGAGACTTGAGAGCCTGAGCTGGCAGCCTGATGTAATGGAGGAGCTGCTGCTGATGATCTTTGCTGTCAGCAGCGAGGACATCAACAATCAGCATGCCCTGATAGTAGTCAACCCAGCACAAGCACCTGCCGCCGATGGGTACAACAACATCAGTCCTCCACGTGCCGAGGTTGATCTTCATGTCCGGAGGGATCTGCAGCTTGATGAGACTCCACTCCGCCATTGAAATGCCAGAGGCAGGAACAGGAGGCGGATTATTGTGCAGTACACAGAGACAGAGCTCAACTTTGTGGTAACGGTAGGCGAGATGTGCCACGGTGATGAGCTCGCCGTCGTCGCCGTGGCAGAGGATGCCCATCTCTTCGTTGAACATGATGCGCTGCTGCTGAAACCGGTGAGGTTGGAGAAACTTGTCAAGCACGGGGTCGGCCGTTTCGCCGCCGTGGAAGCATGGAGGCAGTACGTTCAGCGACGGCAGCGGCGACGGCGACGAGGAGGACGACGACGAGCAGGAGTAGACGAGGTAGTCCATGGGGAAGGAGGGAGTGTCGTGCCACCACGCAGGATCCTCGAAAGGGACGGTGATGCGTAAGAGGATGGAGTTGCGGTGGGCGGCGATGGCGACGGGGTCGGAGAAGCCGCCGGCGATCTGCGGCCTGCCGATTAGGACCTATATATGCGTCTGCTCTTGTGGAACAAAAAAGCTAACTCATGTTCTTACGCGCATATATATATCGTTCTTGTCGTGAATCGTAGAATCTAGCATCACTTAGGCCAATCTCAGTGGGGGTTTCATGGAAGTTTCATGAAATTAAATGTGTTGATGTGGCAGAGGAGAGAGAGTGAAGAGTTTCATGGGATGTGAGAGGAGTTTCATCACTATGAAACTCATCTGGCACAATCACCATGAAACTCATCTGGCACAGTTACCTAGTTTCTGATCTAGGTAACCGTGTGATGAAATCCTGCACTGAGACTGGCCTTACGATCGAAATGTCACTCACGAGGAAGTTGCTCAGAACTTGGCAGCGAAGTACGTATACTTCGTCTGTTCAGGGACACACATCAACCTCTGATGAAGTTTCATGGAAATTCACCCGCCTTGCTCTCTACCGATCAACAAACTACATGCCACTTGTTGGGCAACAACTAGCCAATTGTAATATTTTAGAGACTTGGATATTTCAAAACGAAAGCAAAAGGTATATTTATTTCAGGACGCACTTCTGAAATGGATATTTGGTTGAGGGACATCAAGCTCTACGACAATCTGAGAATTTTCTCAGTTCTAAAATATAGGGTACTTTGGCTTTGTCCTTAGCAAACTCTTCTAACTTTGATTAGGTCTATATAAAAATATATGTTAGCATATCAATAATACCAAACCAATACATTATGAAGATGTGTATTCATGGTGTGGATTTGACGATCGAAACTAATTTTATTTTGTATTACCTCCGTTCTAAAATAAGTGTTCATGTAGCATTCAAATTTTGTCTCACAAAAAGTGTTCATTTAGCTTTTAAAGATACACATATTAATACAAAAGTGCATGGAGAAACACATAGAGCCAATCAAATAGTTAGTTAGTGCTACTTTTATAGTTCCAATGCAGGGGTAATATGGTCATTTATCATGACTAGTAATCTGTCTTAAACTTTCTAAATGTTGACCAATGTAGGACAAAACCAAAATCGCCTATGTTTTGGAAGAGAGAGAGAGAGAGCATATATTGTCCCTTGCTTAGTAGATATTATAAAAACGTACCCGTGATCTTTTATTAATTGAAGATGCAGATGCTAGAGATAAAGAATTCTAAGTATTGGATTGGGTCGCATGATACGCTACTGATCAGCGAAGTGGTGGTGAAGATGACCAGCATATATATAACCTTTCATATTGCATTGATTAGTGAAAAAGGGGATGCATGCGCTTGTTCATTCTTTCTATGACTGTTTGTTTGGTGAATGGTGAACACATTTTTCGTTGCATTTGGCCAAAAATATAATGATCAATACCAAATACGTACTACTGTACTAGTCCTTGCAACAACAATATAAATAAATGTGTTGACGACCAAAATTGGCAGTTGCCTATCAGACCGAAGGCAACCGGTCAGACCGGTTCTAGGAAGCGGTCAGACCGGTTTTAGGAAGCGGTCCGACCGGTTTTACTGTAGCTGATCTGGCAACGGCCAAACCGGTCTGACCGCTTCCTAGAACCGGTCTGACCGGTTTCCTTCGGTCTGATAGGCAACTGCCAATTTTGGTCGTCAACATATGCCCCCCTGTTTTTTAGCAAAGCTTGCGTGCCAAAAAATAAGCTTCTGGACCAAAATTATCTAAGGACGATGATGAACAATACATCGGCCATATATAAGCTCTAAGGGCGATAAACATATTATCGACCATACCTTGACGTGGTTTCGTGTCAATATATTTTGGCGACTCCGCTGGGGACGAAAGCAAAGGGATCTGTTACTATGGTTAATCTACCAAAACCTAGTGACGTTTATCCTGCTAACATTACTAGGCCGATTGTTGATGAATTGTCGGCCGAGGATCGTCAAGCTTATGAGGCCTTCATGAAGGACCGTGAGGAGAAGGAAGCCCGACGCAAAGCCGCAGCAGATGAAAAGGCCACTCAGTGGTTTTTATCTCACTTCTCCAAGAATCGGAAGAGCGGCATCTCCAAGGACAAGGAGATCGTCTTCGTTTCAAGTGAAGACGAGCATGATGAAGAAAAAGACACTGTGAGTACTACAGCACCACCTGTTACTTTGGAGCAAATTAATCAATTATTAGTCAATGGTCAAAAACAAATGTTTGCTACCGTCCAAAAAATGATTGATAACTCGTTAGGCAAGCAACCTTTGATCAATGATAGTAATGCTCCTAAGTTTGATGTTGCCAGTACTTCACAAAATCATGTCATGCCTCCTGGATCATCGGCAACACCCACGCCTCAATTTGGCATGCCGATGAACTATTTCGAAGGTCAAACG
>OAMR01000413.1:695274-709845 GCA_900205405.1 Echinochloa crus-galli
GGGGGGAGACGAAGCTACGACAGCTGGCTTGTGGTGCGACGACGGTGACGCCCCCCGGTTGGGACGGTCGCAGCGGCGGTGTCGGCTTAGCGCGACGAACGCATGCAGCAGGGCTCTTGCACTCCGGGCGAAAGCCCTCGCCAGTTCCCTCTGGCGGAATGGCGGCGGCGTGTTCAGGCGTCGCTCCCCCTGTTGAGGGCGTCATTTTGGAGTTGCAACCCGGCTGTATGAGGTCTCTGGGTGAAAACCCGGTCCAGTTCCTGGACGGGCGACGGTGGCGCCTGTGGGCGTCGTAACCTCCGTGGAGGCGTCGACTCGAGAGACACGTTCATTCGGGGCATGGTTGGCCTGTTGATCGTGGCTGCTTCAACTGGTGGTGGCAAATCTGTCGGACGGCATGAGAAATGGGGGTTGCCTAACTCACGCTAAGACGTCCGCTCTTCTGTTGGCGACCGGATGTCATCTCTGGTGGTTTTCGGCTGCTTGCAGCGTCCCGCGGCGGCTCGTGTTACGTGGCAACCCCAGCATGGTGCGGGACAGCGTTGAAAGACGGTGCATGCGGCGACGACAACCGGACATGACTTGGCCCGCAGCGGATCACGGCGGTTGGTTCAGCACGGCTGAGCCTACCCGGTGCGGTACAACGTCGGAAGATGGCGCGGGTGACTTTCTCGGTCATTCGGCTAGAGGGCGGCGTCTTCGTGCGAGGGGAAAAGCAACGGGATGATTTCGAATCACGGCGGTGGTCTGGCGATTTGGTTTAGGTCCCGGGGGGCGGGGCACTTCTTCTTGCGGGCTCGACGGCAATTCCTGAGACGAGTCCGGAGAGTGGAACCGTGTGGCGGGCTGAGGTCCCCGCACATGGGAGAGGCGTGCTGAGTGGCGGGTTGGAGGTCCCCGCGCACGCGAGAGGCGTCCAACGGCGGAAGTGGCGAGGCCCCCGCGCGTTGAGTTGCTTCGGACTTGGTGTTTTCATGTCGTCGGGCGGTCGATTTGGATGCAGCAGCACTACGGTGTTCGGTCCTGCACGGCAGTGGCCTCTTGGTGCGATGTTGTCTGCCCCTCCTGCTCCTCTATCAACGTTGGAACACTTCTGAGGTTCGATAGCCGCAAGATTACGTTTGTGGGTGGAAGCTGCGTTTGTGCCTCGTCTCTTCTGTCGTCGTTGTGAGTATAGTTTGGCCGTGTTGATGTCCCAATCCAACTGGCCAGTGAGTTGTTGTTGAGTGGCTACCCGTGTTGACGTCCCAATCCAACCGGGCGAGTTTGTTTGTTTTTTCTTTCTTTTTTGTTTCCTGCCTATGGCCTCCCAGGGTCGTAGTCTTGTATTTTTCTTCTATATTAATAGAAACGCACTCGTTGAGTGCCGTTCATTCAAAAAAAATAAGGGCAAGTACATTGGTGTCGTTTAATAGGCGGTCTCATGCGGGGACACGTAATCTTGAGACGACTTATCAGACATCCTATACAATAGGTTGTTGTTTTAGTTGTCTTGTAGAAATACAAAATCCCTTGATTTATGAAAAATAAAGAAATATTATTGGTTGCATGGCAACAAAACTCGTAGAATGGTGGGGAGTTGTCTCATAGTCCTAAAATTTAGCTAATGAGATGTTTCGCGAAGCAACGGCCTCATTCTCTCACCTCGCTCTCTCTCCTCCACATCAGCAAAAATCCTACGTGGCTCTGTATGAGACGACCTATCAGACTGCTGACGTGTAGCAATGTACCTGCAAGTTTACCCTCTACATACACTATATTTGATCCATTTTTAGAAATATAATAATGTGAACTGCAACCGAGGGTTTTGAGCTATGTAGATCCTGGAACTTGCTTATGCAAAATCATTCATTGTTGGTCAAAAAAAGTTCAAATAATATAATAATGACCTTGCAGCTCAATATTAAGATTATTTTTCTTGCCAGTAATGCCCGAGCGTACGTTCGTTTTCTTCTTGCTTTGTCAGTAGCTAAAGACAAGTCTCGAAAGTGATGATGAGATGGCACCGTACGTACCTTTGAACCTTTGTGCACCACTAGTTTCTTATCTGAAATCTCGCTCGCTCCGCACGCCAATCCCTCCATAATCGGCCACCGATAGCTACCAACTAGCAAGCAAGAAAGGTCTAGCTAATCATTTATCCATCCATCCATCCATCAGCTCTGTGATCTGGCCATGGCCATGGACAGGGCCCTGCTATCAGTACCTAGGACGTCGTCGTTTACCTTTACCCAAGCAAGGGCTCATCAAATTTCTGTTTTCAGTGGCCAAAACAAGGCCTTTCTCCAATGGATTAGCAGCAGCAGCAGGAAAATTTCAGATGAGGCAGCAGGCCGCCGGCAGTCAATAATTTCGTGGAGGAGGCTGCAGGCGGCCATTGATCCGACGAATCCGACTCCGACGAGCTCCTCCGAAACCATCATCGACACGCCCTTCTTCCGCATCTACGGCGACCGCCGCATCGACCGCCTGGTGGGCACCGCCACCGTGCCGCCCGGCCTCGACGTCGCCACCGGCGTCACCTCCAGGGACGTCGTCATCGACGCCGCCACCGGCCTCTACGTCCGCCTCTACCTCCCGCCGCCCACCGGCGACGAGCAGAAGCTCCCCGTGCTGGTCTACTTCCACGGCGGCGCGTTCGTGACGCAGTCGGCGGCGGCGCCGGCGTACCAGCCCTTCCTCAGCACCCTGGCGGCGCGCGCCGGGCTGCTCGCCGTCTCCGTCAACTACCGCCTCGCGCCGGAGCACCCGCTGCCGGCCGCCTACGAGGACTCCTTCATGGCGCTCAGGTGGGTGGCGGCGGCGGGGGACCCGTGGCTGTCGGAGCACGGCGACCTCAGCCGCCTGTTCGTCGCCGGCGAGAGCGCCGGCGGGAACATCGCCCACAACGTCGCCGTGATGGCCGCCGGCGACGGAGCACTGAGGATCGAGGGCGCGGCGCTGCTCCACGCCGGGCTCAGCGGGAGGGAACCAATCGACGGGGAGCCGCTGGAGTGGGTGGAGACGATGGAGAAGCTCTGGGCGGTGGTGTGCCCCGAGGCGGCGGACGGCGTCGACGACCCGCGGATGAATCCCTTGGCGCCGGCGGCGAAGGCGGCGAGCCTAAGGAACATGATGCTGGCGTGCGAGAGGGTGCTGGTCTGCGCGGCGGAGAAGGACCTGGGGACGGCGAGGTGCAGGGCCTACTACGAGGCCCTAGCGGCGGCGGCGGATGCTGATGATAACAGCAGCAGCAGCGGGAGGAAGAAGAAGAAGGTGGTGGTGGAGTGGTTCGAGTCCAAGGGCAAGGATCATGTCTTCTTCCTCGCCGAGCCTGATTGCGTTGACGCCGTGGCGCTCATGGACAGGCTCGTCGCCTTCTTCGCCGCCGGCAGCTGATTGATTTCTGAATATTTGGCTGTGAGGAAATTTTTTTTAGTACTGATACTGCAGTTCAGTTGAAGCTCCCCGTGCTGGTCTACTTCCACGGCGGCGCGTTCGTGACCCAGTCGGCGGCGGCGCCGGCGTACCAGCCCTTCCTCAGCACCCTGGCGGCGCGCGCCGGGCTGCTCGCCGTCTCCGTCAACTACCGCCTCGCGCCGGAGCACCCGCTGCCGGCCGCCTACGAGGACTCCTTCATGGCGCTCAGGTGGGTGGCGGCGGCGGGGGACCCGTGGCTGTCGGAGCACGGCGACCTGAGCCGACTGTTCGTCGCCGGCGAGAGCGCCGGCGGGAACATCGCCCACAACGTCGCCGTGATGGCCGCCGGCGACGGAGCACTGAGGATCGAGGGCGCGGCGCTGCTGCACGCCGGGTTCAGCGGGAGGGAGCCGGTGGACGGGGAGCCGCCGGAGTGGGTGGAGACGATGGAGAAGCTCTGGGCGGTGGTGTGCCCCGAGGCGGCGGACGGCGTCGACGACCCGCGGATGAATCCCTTGGCGCCGGCGGCGAAGGCGGCGAGCCTAAGGAACATGATGCTGGCGTGCGAGAGGGTGCTGGTCTGCGCGGCGGAGAAGGACCTGGGGACGGCGAGGTGCAGGGCCTACTACGAGGCCCTAGCGGCGGCGGCGGATGCTGATGATAACAGCAGCAGCAGCGGGAGGAAGAAGAAGAAGGTGGTGGTGGAGTGGTTCGAGTCCAAGGGCAAGGATCATGTCTTCTTCCTCGCCGAGCCTGATTGCGTTGACGCCGTGGCGCTCATGGACAGGCTCGTCGCCTTCTTCGCCGCCGGCAGCTGATTGATTTCTGAATATTTGGCTGTGAGGAAATTTTTTTTAGTACTGATACTGCAGTTCAGTTGACCATCTGCGAAGGAGAGCGTTTGCAATTGATACCGCAGTCAATGGGCAACTGAACCGTCGTATTCGTTTGGCTTATCAGTAACCAGCCAGTAGTATTTCTCTCTCAGCACAAATCAGCGTCAGTCACCGACCATCAGTCAGCCAGCAGTATTTTTCTTTCAGCATAAATCAGCACCAGCCACCAGTCAAGCGACCAGCTCATGAGGAGATAGAGAGGCCAAACTTTTACTTGTTACACGAAAATGGATTTATCCCTGGTAAACATTTGATTTCAGATAGACTTAAAAAAGTTTTATAGAGACGACAACTATTTACACGAACAGGTTGAGCAGCTGCAACGAGGCCGAGCTGGGCCTATCGTGCACGACGATCTGCTTAAAGCCCACCACGTCACCCTCAGAGTCGTCCATACAGAATCCGGGCCGGCGGTGCCTCCTCATGTGGCCGCCAAGGGCCTGGCCCGTCGAGAATCCCAGCCCACACGTGCCGCACGCGTGGACGACGACGGCAGGCTTCGGCCGGAGCTTCGCCGCCGGCCGCCGGAGATGGCTGGTCCGGTGGCCGCCCAGCGCCTGGAACGTCGCGAACTGCCGCCCGCACGTCCGGCACGCGAACGCCGCCGCCTGCCCTCGCCGGCGACGACGGCAGAGCTGCTTGTCCGGTGCCGGCGGCGGCGTGGTGGGCGCCGCTGCTGCTGCTGCTTCCGAGGAAGAGGAGGAGGAGGAGGAGGACGACGACGAGCCGCCGTGCGACAGGGAGAGGAAGACGCACGCCGCCGATGATGATCGGCCGGTGACGTGCTGCGATTCATCTTCTTCTTCTCCGTGGAGACGCTCCATGACGTGCTTAATTATTATATTAGGACTTGTGCGTACGTGTACACTGAGCTCGATCTTTCAGTATCGGCGATGAGCTGCAAGCTAGGGATGTGAGGATGCAGGTGATCGAGGTGATGCATTTATATTCATGTACGGAGTATATATATAGCTTCTAGCTAGCTAGGTGCTTCAGATCGACGATGTGCGTGCGTACGTGGCACGAAACTAAAGGAGAATGTTGGTTCATTATTCGTTTCACACGTACACGTACGTAGACGCGGTGAAGCTTGCCGTGTCCGTGTCGCATTATTCGAGATCCTACGTAGTGCATACGTGGCTCGTCAAATCATCGTGCTGCATGCTGGTTTGTGTCGCTTTAATTTTGCTCTGATAATTCGATCGAGGGCTCCTGCAACTTACTGAGAAAGTCCTAGTATAAATAAATTAAATCGAACCCATTTGTGCTCGCTCGCTAAGCTAGCTGGGTGGAATTATTGAGAGCAATCTGCGAGCAAGCAATGCTATCTAGCTATATCATATCGAATCAACGCGTTCGTCTTAAGAAATGACAGGAACGCGCAGGACGTACAGACACGTCTTAGAATTTACTGTATATTTTTGTTCATATCATGCATAACAAAGGACGTACCTGTGTAGTGTGAGCTGTGACCACTTGGACAGCTAGCTAGCTATTCTTGAATCATTGTACAAGTTATACATTTCTTTCAGATATAAGAAATGAAAGACCTTCGCGCATGTAACAATTAAATTAAATGTTAACCGACCAGCGCAGGTGAAAATAAAGACATGACATGATCGTGCTCGTGCATATTAGGACTACAGTACACAGTAGTATGAAAAGAATGCCTGGAAAAAAATAACCTCCACCAGGTGATGTCCGTATCAAGACCCCATGCAAATTAACAAGAGACTACTAATTAATAAGATAAGGGAATAATGTAATCGCATCTGCTAATGCTAGAATAATAACGCATATAGCTTAAGACTTGGTCGCGCAGAGGTCAAGCTAGTCATCAGAGAACAAAAGTATCTATCCTAATGTTGTTAAGCATATCCATGCCTTGCTGCTGCCATTCCAATGCAGCAAAAGATCATATCAAGCTTAGGAAGTTTCTCAGAACTTGATCCGAACTCATCAAGTACATGAATACACGATGTCACTACTGTTCACTGACATGTATATGAAGTTTCCTGGAAACTCACCACCTGGCCTGTTGTACGTCTTCCTTTAATTTGCACCAACAACCAACAAATGAATAATTCACTGTCTCGATCGACTGTTCTGAGCCACAATGCTAACTGCGATATGATGTTGTGTGCCCACGGCCACTTGTGTGTAGAGTACCACCAATTAAGTGCAGACTTTGGCGACCTTGATCTTTATACACGCGTAATGTACGCGTATAGTTTGTATAGTTCTAGAATACTCACTAGAGGTCGGTCGTTGTAAGCATATGGATGGGTGGTGTATGTACCTCGAAAACAAACAGCAAAGTGTAGTTTTGGTTTGAAGCAACAAGCAAGTTAATTACAACCCTCCTTAAAAAATACAGTAGTAAATTGCAATTTGCAACCGTTAAACTATAATGCATGCCAAATTAAGATCAGGTCTGCTGGAACTGTTTTTCATCGTTATTAACGGCAATGGCTTTACCAGCAGTCAATTAAATAAACCAGACGATGTCCTTCATATTTGCCAGGAAAAAAATAGTTTTTTATTCTGCGAACAGGGTAAACTTTTATTCTTAAACACTGGTCAGATTTTTATTACCTTGAATATTAGCATCACAATTGTGCTAGGTTTCTACAAATAAAGCCTACAGTATATAACTCTTTAGATTCTAGATTTACTCAGGCCGGCTAGGGTTTGGGTGTAGTAGTACCATATACTATACCAGAGTACAAATAAAGACTAGATAACTCTTTTGAAAAAGAGTGACTTTGATTTTTTTTGGGTTAAAAAAGAGTGACTTTGATTATATTAGGATGCGGCATGTGGCTCGATCTACAGTGAGCGATGATTACAGTAACATCGTACGAGCTGAACAAGAGAATGGTGGGAGGTGGAGTTAGGAAGGTTTGTGCTTTCATTCTTCAATTATTAAAAAAGAGTGACTTTGTTTGTTTTCGTTTCCATTTAATTTCTCTTTTCTTTCGTGTTGATACACAGCGAGAAATGTATAAGAGCCCTACATATGACACCACGCTATTACAATTAGAAAATAAAAGGAACGAGTTCTTTTGAAAACTTTTTTACCAACGAAAACCTCCCGTACCCCTCACGCCGGACCCACCTGAACCCACATGTCAACAGTTTCAAAATTGGTAGAGCGAAAAAATACATGTGAGTTCACCTCTCACCCCCGTTTTTTCTCACCCATGTATTTTGTACCCACCCTTTTTTGTTTTTGGAAATTCTAACTTATATGATTTGGCCTGTTTTTTTCTCTTGGAAATCTATCCCCGAACTCTTTTGTTGGTTATTACCTGCCTGTATGGAGCCCTTTTTTTTCCCACGAGGCCACGTTGAGCCCTTTTTCCACGTTGAACGCTTTTTTATTTTTTTATTCTTCTCTTTTTAATATTATAAATGGATAATTAAAATTGATAGTATATATATGTGTCTATTCTTCCGTATTGCTAACAGATAGTAGATTGGAGAGGTTTTTTCTATATAAATAAAGACCAACTATCTCGAAAATGCTGTACCTCTGGATTTAAGAATATCTAAAGCTTTCTATACATGAGACATGAGAAAGCGAATATAAAGTATTTTTAAAAGCACTTCGCACGATTGGTCTGTTTACTATAGCCCACTCAAGTGACACTATTTTAGTACCTACGTGTCATTAATAAAAGTTTTTTTTGACAGAGCGAATAATCCTGTGTGAATTCACCCCTAGCCCTCTTTTTTTCCACTGGTGTTTTTTTGTACCCACCTTTTTTTGAAAGGAAACAACCTCTGAACTGAAAACAATTCTTCTACCCTGAAACCTCCTCCGAGCCTTTTGTTTTTGGAAAGGAATCAACCTCCGATTCTTCTACCGTGAAACATCCTCTGAGCCATTTTTTTTAAACCACGTCTATACACAATTATCCCGTATTGCTAATAGACATAGATTGGAGAGTTTGTCTACATATAAATAAAGATCAACTATCTAAAAAATAATGTGCTTCTAAATTTGAGAATACCTAAAGTATTTTTTTTAAAAGCGTTTCACATGACTGGTCTGTTTACCATGGCCCACTCAAGTGACACTGTTTTAGTACCTACGTGTCATCAATAAACGTGCGTGCCGCACGTGTGTTCTTGCTAGTTAGAAAAAACGAATCACTAAATGTAAAAAAAATTGTCGATTGATTTACTATCTTCTCCAGAGTCCAGACATAATGAGAAGACATTATTAAAGCTCAAACTTTGTTGCAGCATATACTCCGTATATACCTATGTATGCACTTGCAATTACAGTAACCGTTTATATGGTAAGCAAAAACAGAACCTTGTGACGTATATATATGCAAGCATGAACTAATTAATGAACATGTATTTTTCATACTATGCTACTACATATACTCCAACCCAAATAAACTTAATTCGATGGTACTACTGATGGTTCGTCCAATTCAATTCATATGAACTTGATTAACGTAAAGGGCAAGTGGCCCGCGTTGTCGTCATCCTCATCGTCGCTACCGCCAGACGTCGTCACCGTGGACTCCGGCGCCGCCCCTGCGGCGGCGGCGACATCGAATAACGCCGCCACCGCCGCCCTGTGGCGGCGCATGTGCCCGCCCAGCGCCTGCCCGGTGGCGAAGACCATGCCGCAGGTGTTGCACCGGTGGACGTCGCTGGTGGCGCCGACCTTGCCGGGGCGGGCGCCGAGGAGGAGGTCGAGGCCGGCGGCGCGCACCCGAGGCCGGTTGTGGCTGGTCCGGTGGCCGCCGAGCGCCTGGAACGTCGTGAAGCAGCGCCCGCAGGTGCGGCACCGGAACGCGCCGCCGCCGCCGCCGTTGTCCCCGGCCACCAGCTGCCGCCTGCCGCCGCCGCCGCCGGCGGCCTTGGCGATCACCTTGCTCTCCGGCGACAGCGACGACAAGAAGAGCTGTAGCAAGTTCGCCGTGGACGATCGTCGTGAGGCGGTGGTGATGGCCATGTCGTCGTCGTCCACAGCTTAATTTTCACAACGTGTAACTATATATATATATATATATGCTAGATAGCTAGATCAAAGTGATGATTAATCAGCACGTGTTTACGTCGATCAATCAGATGTTGCAAGCTGCTACCGAATGTTGTGATGCTAAGCCGAGGGCACGTATTTATAGGCGGCGCTGGATCATCAGCTTGCTCGGCGCTCTGGATGATCGACTTGATGAAGAGATGCCTGCAGTACGTCATTGACCCAGAGTCAACGCGTAAGCCTTGGAACTTTGGTATAGGTAACAAAACCAATGGGGGTCTGCCACGTATGAGAACACTGAAGTTCCTGTGCTTTTCTCTCCGAGTGATGATATGACGCGAGCTTCGTGGCGTCATGTCGGCTGTGTTTAGGTCCCAGAAATTTTCCCTCCAAAATTTATTATTCACCTATCACATCAAATCCCATCAAATCTCTCTCCTCGTGAAGCACTAAACACGGGTAAATAAAAAAACTAGTTGCATGATTTTGATGTACAAGACGAGACGGATCTTTTAAGCCTAGTTAGGTCATGGTAGGACAATATTTACCACGAACAAACGAAAAGTGCTACAGTGTCTGATGTGACTTTTTCACTCCTTTTTTCACACTCTTTTTGGAACTAAACACCCCCATAATTTGTGTTTTTGCAGGAGGATTATTCGTGCGGAAGTTTCGAGGAGAAGGATGGGTGCAGTGCACACAGGAACGTTATTAATTTGTGGGGTTCAAAATGACGCGCGCGCGTGTTCATCGATTATGGTCTTAGTTTGAGACTTTTAAATCTCTAGCGTCAACAAGTGTGCATCTGAATATGCAAAAACTCATACGTATTGCAAAAGAAATAATACAAACGTTGTTTATTAGCCTGTCTGCTGCTCTTTTCTTCTACTTGTTTTCCTTTTCTTTCTTTGAAAACAAAAGGAGAAGTATGTAGTACGTACCCAAACCGATTGAAAGCCAAGTTTCGCCTGCTTTTATTGCCAATGTACGTGTGATGCACATTTCATATATGCCGATTTGTTATGGAGCTCTTTTACGGTGCGTCATACTAGTCTTAAAAAGGACTAGTATGTAAAGATCGAATGACTAGTATGTAAAGATCGGACGGACCAGATTAATTATATACTACTGTAACCATGGTTAGTAGTATATGTAGTATGAACTAAGTAGTATAGGTAGTATAAGGATACTATGGGAAAAAATAAAACGGAGCCGGCAGCAGCGGGATGCGGCGACAGGGGCTGGGTCGATGCAATCGCGGGGAGGGAAGCGACGGAAATTTTTTTGAATCCCGGCACAGCGCATACGACCGGGACAGGGGTGCGCACACGGGCTGGACAGCACCAGGGGTCAGGCCACCTAGAAATTTTTTTATGTTACCATAATACCCCTGCTATATACTACATACTAGCACGTGCTAGTATGGAGCACCGTAAAATACCTCATTGTTATGACCATGTATATATGTGGACAGCACTATATATACGCTTTCTAGTAGCTGAAAAAAAAGAAAATTCTTTCTTTCGCTTTGTTTTTCATCTACTTCTTGGTCTCCTAATCCGTGGAAATTACGGTGGTTAACATGTGCATTTGCCCACAGTTCACTTGAGATAAATATGATTGATTTGCCAGCCACATAGACTAGCTAGTCGTCGATGCATATTATATGAGCACAATGCAATGAGATTTCTATGGATTGTCACTGAAACGGGCACACCTAACATAGCGTGTTGGATGTGCCATACATACATGTTGTCATGGTTCCTTGTTGGTTGGCTGGTGACCAACTGATCGATCGATGAAGACCAAGACTTTCTTGTTGATTGGACATATGGACCTGCCATGCATATCGTGTGTACTACACTGCGGAATAATATGCAGATAAGGGCCCTGTTTAGTTCCCTTGAAAAGGGAAAAATTTTCTCTCCAAACTTCACTATTCACCTATCCCATCAAATCACATCAAACCCCTCTCCTCATGCATGGAGCAATAAACGTGGGTAAATAAAAAAACTAGTTGCATGGTTTTGATGTACACGACGAGACGAATCTTTTGAGTCTAGTTACACAATGCAATGAGATTTCTATGGATTGTCACTGAAACGGGCACACCTAACATAGCGTGTTGGATGTGCCATACATACATGTTGTCATGGTTCCTTGTTGGTTGGCTGGTGACCAACTGATCGATCGATGAAGACCAAGACTTTCTTGTTGATTGGACATATGGACCTGCCATGCATATCGTGTGTACTACACTGCGGAATAATATGCAGATAAGGGCCCTGTTTAGTTCCCTTGAAAAGGGAAAAATTTTCTCTCCAAACTTCACTTTTCACCTATCACATCAAATCTCTCTCCTCATGTATGGAGTACTAAACGTGGGTAAATAAAAAACTAATTACATGGTTTTGGTGTACACGACGAGACGAATCTTTTGAGCCTAGTTAGATTATGATAGGACAATGTTTACCATAAACAAACGAAAAGTGCTACAGTGCGCTACAGTGTCCGATGTGACATTTTCACCTTCCTTTTCACCTCTTTTCAGGAAAATAAACACCCCCGAGATCACAGATCACATCACCGAGCTAGTAGCTTAGGACACACGCATGAGACACGTACTGACGACGTATGACTAATTAAAAATACTTAGTAAGTAAGTAAGCAGCAAATAGCAGGTAGTTACTCGACGACTCGCCAATGGTATTAGCGCCGAGCTTATCATGTTTCCTTGAGGGAAGAAACAAACGTCGTCGTACGTACGCGTCACGCCGTTCCCCTCTGGCCGGCCGCCCTCTAGATATACGATGATCGTCAATACGGAATCATTGCATAAATCAGTAGTAGTAAACTTTGATACGATATGCTTTGCCAAGTCTTTGATACACTTGGACTCGGCTGATTTCATATTAATTAAGAAGCAAGCTAAGGGTTCACATCATCCCAGATAAAATAAACTGACCACCCGCAAAAAAAAGATAAAATAAACTGACCGTAAGAAGTCCAATATAATTAATTCTCACAGTGCACAGTAGTAATGAAGAATACAAATATTGCACTTGTCTGATTTGTTATTAGGAACTAATTTAAAATAAAGTGACCTTGAATCTGCAGAGTAAGTCAGTCAGCAGTCCAATATAATTCCGACAACGTGTATACGTACTGGCCTTTTCTCACACGCGCCACGCGTTAGGTAGTGAGAAGAGACTAATTAAGCAACGAAATGTACCCAATCAGTCAAAGCGTATACATGCAAGTAGCAGATGTGATTCATATGCTGATGAGTCAATTCTCTTTTTTGAGCTACCCGCAAAAAAAATCTTTTTTGAGCAAGAAATAAAAGGCACGATGAAGTTTGTTGACCCAACAGATAGGAGGTGGCCCAGGCCCAACAAGTAGGAAACTATTCTTATGGATCGACTGTACGCTGAAGTTAGTTGCATAGTGCTCTCTCCGTTTTGTAGTGGGCATACTAGAGGATCAGGAAAATCCTATTTAGTGAATGATATATCATTAGTTACTATAAAATCAAGGCCCCGTCACGACTTTCGTATACTCTAAGAATCCATATAATTTAAATAATAATTAGTCAAAGTTTATGAAATCTTAACTTTTCAAATCCTAATTTGCGCTATAAAAAAATAGAGGGAGTGATGTATATTCGTATTCACAAATGACACCCATGCATATACACAATTATGAGTATTTTTAAAAAAGGAATCCGAATGTATAGTTTAATAAATAGGCAGTACGCAAAATACGCTTGGAAATGTAATTTAGTTTTTATTTAGGAGCTTGAAATCTACAGTTCACGAAAGATAGAAGGCCCAAAGTGCTAAAGAAGCAAAGCACCAGATTTAGGCGGAGCCGAAAACAAGTAGAAGATGGACCGAAACATGTAGAAACCAATGTCCGTGCACTGTAGAGCATATGAGCCCAACCAACTAACTGAGCCGAAACTGGATACACGGCCCATAAGATAAAATGAGTAGCCCATGTCGAGATGAGATAGCAGCATAGGCAATGGGCCTCTCTCTTGGGCAGAGGCGAATCTGTTTGGTCGGCGGCCTATCGTTCTGGCCCATGAAGCAGCAGCAGGCTCTGGCTGTAGCAGAATCCTGACAGGACAGCACTGGGATGTTTTTTTTTACAATAGTAACTTTTATATATTAAGTAGGCAACTTACAAAACGGACCTTCAAAGAAGGCCGAATTACAAAGGGGTCCATAGACCGGAACAACAAAACTACAGCACTGGGATGTATTGAACAACCCGACCTGAAGCACAATTTGAGAGCACAGCCTGGAATCCCAGCCAAATCGAAGAAGAACAGAGCAACCTTGAAACTCGATTTTTGGTATTATTAAAGGTAGTACGGCCTGCCTAAAGGATTTGGATAAATACTACTCCAGCAATGATAGGCTTAACGGCGACACCTTCGAGCACAAACATTTCTCTTGAAAGGGACAGCAAGGGTGGCGTTGACCCAGTCCACGTCACCACTTCCCTTTAGTTCCTTGTGCAACTTGTACATACATTTTGCCTTATATACCACTTCTGCCCCATCCCAGCAGTCCTTTTGCTTCCACTTTGATTGATAGGGAAGAAGAAATGAAGTACATAGAAAAACTACTTTCAATACCCCCCAGCGGAAAACTATGATATTTTGAGGATCAAATTGGCCATAGCACCTCTTCTTTAGATACAAGCTATATTGTTTCGTCACATATTTTTATCTGTTTAAATTCGTGCTATACTTATAAACATGAAAGATACACTCCTAACATTTAATGAACATATCTATATAACCGCTCCAACTCTTTTAGCAGCCATAGCTATATCATTCCATTACATTCGTTCCAACTAAAACTAGCATATTCTATCTCCAATACAACATTTCTATCCGGGACGACAACTATTCGCAAACAGTCGAAAATGTCTCAATATATAACCAGTACGTCTATGTAACGACTCCGCTCTTTTAGCATCCGCCGCAAATAAACACAAATACATGTATGTCTACATGTACCGATATTTTTACATACAAAAATTGTATGTAGTACTAGGATAGGACAACAGTATCATTCCCCCCTGCTTTACATGATATACGTACACGATACACCCCCGATTATACGTGTAGAAAGAAATACGCCTCCATCCATCCATCGTTCTTCCTCGTCGAGCTCCTCCGCCCTCCTCTCCTCCCCTTCTCCCTCTCTCTCGCCGCTGCTTCTTTCTTTCTTTCCCCTCACACGAGCCACGCGTTAG
>OAMR01000413.1:746307-757372 GCA_900205405.1 Echinochloa crus-galli
TTGCATCGATTCACGCGGTCCAATGCTTAGCCTCTGACTTGCCCTTCACACTTGCAACCGGTCCGTCAAACCAAGTCTTGTCTTGATCTTCTTCACTCAGTCACATGACTCCATGTCATGTCTCATATGCAATGAGCTCCTTCATCACATAATCACCTGTGGACTAATCACCTGTGTATTTCACTTAAACACATATTAATCCACCTAAGTTGTCACTCAAAAACCAAACAAGGACCTTCACTCCCACCGGAGGAAGACGTGGCACGATGCCATACACATAACCGCCGCTGCCTCATCCATATAACCCACCGCTGCTCTCAATCAACCTTATCTACATTTTCACCTGCAAACCTCCTTCCCCAATCCCATGGCCGTGCCGCCGGCGAGCTCCGCCGCTGACCGTGAGGAGTCACTGCCCGCGCCCATGGCTGCGTCGCCGGCGAGCTCCGCCACTTGCCGTGGGGAGCGTCGGCCGGTGCGCCATAGCCGCGCCGGCTATGGCTGCACCTCTAGCTATGGGGAGCTCCCAGACGACGGCAGCAAGCCCCATGGAGGTGGAGCTCCAGGCGGTGATCGACACCGCCGGTGGGTGCGGACTGCAACAGGAGCTCGGTGATGGTGTATGAGCCCGGTGGCGTGTGAGGTGCGATGGTGGCTCGAGCTAGAAGAATGTCTTTATGTTATATGCTTCTCGTCTTCTCGACCCCATGTTGCAGTAGACTTTTTATGGTGTTGCAATATTTTTTTTGTAATATTGCAATGGCTAGTGACCCCTATCGCCTCACGACTCCCGCGCGGCCGCCGCTGCGCCCCCTTCCCGTGATGCCGCCACCGCCTCTCCCATGGCTGCAACATCAGAGCTCCCTGCTCACTATCCTCTTCCTCCTCCCCCATCCACTTGTGCAGTTCTACTCTCTTTGCTAGGTTTTGATGCATATTGCAAGTGTATGTTTCATGCGTTTCAGATGTTTCAAAAGAATGTTGCAACTGTTTTATATGAATGTTGTAAAAGTAGATCTGGATGATGTGATGTCGCATATGTTTCACACGTATATTACAAGTGTTTTATTCGGATGTTGCATTTTCATTTAGAGGTTTTGACTGCAGCCGTGCGTGGCTGATAGTTGGGAGCACGCCGTTTTTTGTGTTGCAAACGATGACTATTTATGTTACGGATACTATTGTATGATGTTGCATATGCTGTTTTTGTATGTTGCAAAAAATATATATGTTGCATGCAACATCGTATCCATGTTGCGGCAGAATTTTTTTCTAACAGGAGTGGAGCGAAGGATGGCGTGGGCAGCGGCCAAGGGCCTCACGACGCGAGAAAAGATGCGGCGTGCAGTTGGGTGACAAGTGGGTAGTGAGGGACCCACCGTCGGCCGGCGAGCGTCCGGATCGGACGTCCCGGCGCTAGCAACACCGATAATTGATAGGAATTTAGCTCTTCATATATATCAATTCATACCTGTCTCCTCTTACATACCACTCCTCTGTGTCTATTTCTTTTACACGGACCTAGCCTTTTTCATGCTTCCAAGCACGTTCACGCCACTTTGGACTACTGAGGCGCAGGTTGGCCCTTCTGTACGTACTGAGTTTCTCGTGGCCTAATCGTAGCAGCTACTGTACTGTATCGGCTTCATCCAGTGTTTGTCACCCCATCAGTAGGATCTTTAGTTACTAACAACTCTGATGGTATTTTTTTGGACGACAACATGGCTATGGCTGATTGGCTGCTGATGGCCTTGGCGCTCGCCGTTACATGCATCTTCAGTAGCGTAGCATGGCCGATCTTGTTCGGTTGCTACACGACGTGTCGTTGGTGGTCATAAGTGGAATAAGAATGAATACTCCGTATGAGATAAATTTGTGAGTGATTATTAATTGTAGCTAGGTAATTTACCTTTTGCAGTCGTAATATATATAGTGATTCAATATTTGAATGGAATATGAGAGATTATGCATGCAAGGTTCATCGAAAGGAACACAAACGTCATGCAGGCCGCGTGGAACGGATGCACGAGAACAAGAGGCCGACCGAGCTGATTGTGCCAATCACAAGGCGACAGAAGAAGAACCCTGAACGTTTCCATCAATGGCATCAACGACAATTTTTCAGAGATTTCCTCGTAACCATCGTTGGGAGGCCTTGTCCGCTGGCGCTGCCACTCTAAAGGTCACGGCCTCTTCTTCCCTTCCGATCATCCTCTCAATTCTCAAACCGATCGATGATCATGTTCCACCGGCTCGGCCGAGACGACCGCACACCGGCCGGCCGGCGGTAGGTAGTAGCAGCAGACCAGAGACCATGTCGTCGTGGTCGTCACTGACGAGCCCGGCGGCGTACAAGTCGCCGGCGTTCATCGCGCTGGTGTCCGTGCTCTGTGTCGCCATGGCTGTCCTGCTGCACCACTGCGTCGTCGTCACATGCTGCCGCGGCGGCGGAGGTGGCAGTGGCGTTGGCGGTGCTGCCAATGACAGGAGGCGCCGGCGGCAGCACCACCACCGGCACGTCGCCGCCGCCGGCAGCAGCGACGCAGACGACGACGAGGAGGAGGAGGTGAGCATCAGCGTGGAGGTTAGCGCAGCGACGTCACGGACGCACCTGGTGCATGCGGCGGCGGCATCGCCGGCGGTGGTGTGCCGGTACCGGAAGGAGGAGAGGTGGAAGGAGGCGACGTGCGCGGTGTGCCTGGCGGACTTCGACGACGGCGAGGCCGTGCGGGTGCTCCCCGAGTGCATGCACTACTTCCACGCCGACTGCATCGACACCTGGCTGCGAGGGAGCACCAGCTGCCCCATCTGCCGCGCCGACACCACGCCGACGGCGACGCCCAGCCCCGCGGCGCTGCTTCACCACCATCACCACCGCCGCCTCGAGCTCTCCGTCTCCCTCGAGGAGATCATCGTCCGCACGTAGCATGCATGGCGGGACCGACCGCCGGATCGGAGTGCGTTGCGTCATGGCGGCGCTCCAGTCGTCGGAAGCGAGAGCGACAGAGAAGCCAGAAGCGCCGCCGGCGAAGGGAGGGAGGCGGTGGCCGGCGGGCAGAGAGGCAACTCAACTGAATGGGACAGAGGAAGCAGAGTGGTGGTGGGTGGCTGCTCTGTTTCGTTTGGGTTGCAGAGCAGAGCAAAGTGGCAAACTGAGTATATTGCGAATGTTGGAACGAATGAACAATATATTGCAAATATATGTTGAACTAGTGCATTCAATTATCTTGTTCGAAAGAAAATTGAAAATGAAAATATATTCAAGGACAGACAGTATGGTTGGAGCAGTTTGGGAACGGACGCAAATACAAAAAGAAATGGCTATTACATTGATGTTCCACAAGCGACTGTTACAGAACTTTGATTCCTTATGCCGACCGTATCATCGATCATCTGTCGTCGCTGAAGATGAGTCGTGTCACTCATTATCGAGTTGACGAATAACCCGCATTGAGTGTCGCTGAAAGTGCTGACTCCGAGTCTCCAATGAACTTGACTGGATTTCTTTCAAGTCGTGTTGCTGTTCAACAATCTTTCTCTGATGTGTCTGACTGGTCCTGAGAAATTTGGGAATTATATATTAATATCTGGTATCTACGTGATATGACGGCTTCAGTAGAAGGCTTTATATATATGTTTGTAATGATTGATGACTAGCTTAATGTTTCTATATGAAGGAAAGGCCAAAATATTTTATTCTATTATTTCTATTATTACAAAAGCAGTTTTGGGAGAGCTATAGATTAGTATAGGCCGTCCATCTTAGGTGAAGTAAATTGCTTATGTGCATTGAGACCGGCCTAAAAGAAATAAAGTATGCAAGTTTTTATTTATTGAAGCCTAATTTTGAACTTACTTCCATATTTGAACTGTGTTAGTAATGTACAGTGTATTATTTAAGGTTGGAACCATATGTCAATTTCAAAAAAAAACAGGTACTAATCAATGGGTTAGGATCCAGATCATGTATCTCGCCTCTTGAGACAAACTACTCCTAGAGAAGATGAGTACAACTTCAGTGAATAAATAAATAAAATAAGAAAATGTATTTCGTTGTACCTCTTGGTCTTGGGCAGCTGAGATCATTTGGTCCTCGAAAATCCTTTCCATCACAAGTGTGGGGCTGTTGGGATGGACACCAGCTGCACGCCGCCTCCACTTCCTCCACCTCCGCAGCAGAGGCGTCACAACAGTCATTGTCGAGGCTGCGATGCGAAATACTCCAAGCCGAGACTGCCGCAGCCATTGTCGACGCTGCCATCCTTGAATTCCCGCACGCTCAACATGAGCAACACGAGCTCCTGGGCGCTTGGCATCAGGGTCGGCGCGACGCCTTTGCCGCTGGAGACATCAGAGCTAAAGACCATAGAAGCACTCACATACCCCATATGAAACGAAACGCCACCGCAGTCGTCGTCGTTACTTGACAGCAACCGGAGATCCTGATACGTCATTTCGCAGTGCCTCAGCTTCTGGAATGAGTAGCCATCACCGCCGGCGGCATCTGTACTAGTACTACTAGTATTGCATATCAGTTCCGTAGATAGAGGTACTGGAGCTCAGGCAGCGCGCCGAGGATCCTCAGGTCCTGCTCGTCGATATAATCCACTTCCAGCTGCAGGTGGGAGAGGATGGGGAGACGCGAGGGGTTGATGCAGAACGATGGGAGCCGAGAGAAGATTATCCGAGACAGATACAGCCGCCGGAGGGGCAGTGGGAGAAAGAATCCTGCTGCTTCCCACGTCGCTGTATCTGCAGATACGCGGCACCACATCAGGTCCAGGTGCTCCATCTTCTTGAGATTGCGCAGGGACTCCACCATATCCATCTCTACTGCTCTCACATCCGTCCATGAGTTAGACATAGAAATGCGAAGCACTCTGAGTTTCCTTAGGCTGCCTGGCTCCTTCAAAAATCGCTTCATTATTAGTGGCTCTTCGTCAAAACCACTACCCAGTTGTATCACAAGCACCTCCAGGGACGTTAGCTTCCCAATCCCATCTGGCATTGTCTCAACTTTAGATCTCAAACACAGGCACACCAATTGTGTTAGATGGCCCACGCTTGTCAACAGTTTTCTTGAAACTCCTGCAGAGATGTCCAGTGTCTGTAAAAGCTTTAGAGTTCCTATTTCTTCAAGACTCTCAACATATTCAAGATTTACCCTAAGGTACCTCAAGTGAAGAAAATTCCGAAGGTTCTCTACATGATGACGTTCGATGAATTTGTAGAAACCATCTATGTTTAGCACACGTATAAGCTTAAAGCTTGAAAGTGGGAATCCCTTGTCAATATCACACCCAAATGATAAGAATGACCTCACTTGTTGTATGTCCATATGGGCCTCCAAGTTTCTATTACTTTGGAGGGCTAACCTGCGAACTTTGCCTTGTGTTGATGATGGTGCCCCTTCATTGTGATTTAATATAGTGACAAAGTTCTCTTCGGATGAAATACAACAAATGAGATCGAATACCATATCATGAATGCGACAACCATATACCATGTTTTTCCAGTACCCCTTCTCTACCAGCTGGATCATGCTTCTATTTACCAGCTCATTGAAGCATCCCTCCCCAATCTTAAATGAGGATACCCCTTGTTGCTCGTGAACAAAACCTTCAGCCATCCACATGAATATCAAATGACTTTTCTCAATGAAATAATCTTCTGGGAACACACTTAGATGCAATGAACATGTTCTCAGATGAGGTGGTAGATCATAGTAGCTAAATGATATTATCTTCATAGTGTTCTCTACTTGATCATTTTGCCCATTACCAAAGCCAATAGAGCGATGCACCTCTGACCATACTTCCGGAGGTTTACCCACCAATAAACTAGCCATTGTGATGATAGCTAGTGGGACGCCTTCACACTTCTTTAAAATTTTATCAGATACCTCATCATCCGGATGATGATCAGAAAAAATTCTTTCACCACCATTTATCCTTGCAAAGAAAAACTTTCTTGAGTTCTCATATGACATCTGTTGTAGTTTATGAACCTCATCAGCTTCTTTGGCAACTTCATGATTACGAGTAGTTATGATTATTCTACTTGCACAATTGTTCTCAACAAGAGCCAATTAATTTAATTCTTTTCCAAGATTTTGTATCCCATACATCGTCAATAACAATAAAGTACCTACCACAAAATGACAGAGCAGAATCAATGAGTCAGCAAAACTATCCAGAGAATTGTAAAAGCAAGAAGTATGCCGAGCACTACTAGAGAAAGTAGGCTTCTCTCAGAGTCTCAACCCTTCCTGGTTCTGGAACTAGGAGTACACTACACATACAGGTGTAAAGGGAGCATTCCTGGTTCCAAATAAAGGGGAAATAATCGTGACATGAGCTGCTCTAGATTCTTGCACTGACTATCACTACGGTTCATATAATATAACAACAAACATCACTATTGGTTCGTGTCTAACTAAGAGTGTTGTGCTGATTAAATTGCCCAATTATCTAGTAGTAGAGACAAAAGGCAAAAAATCGGCTACTTTCTGTTACTTTCTTATTTAATATGTTAGTACATTATCATGTAATCTAAGTAGCAGCTTGAGCTTTTTGACCAGATGAAATTATTTTATTGTTCTTAAAATAATAGTAAGAATTCATACTACACATAAGCTATATCCAAATTTCATCCCATAAATCTCCCAATGAATAAATTTAATTTCAGAAAAGGAATTCTAGACTAAAATTGGGGCAAGAGGCAATCATTCATAAATAACCCAATCCTATAAGCAACTGTGAAATAGAATCCTTCATTTCACAAATAGAAAACCAACATGCAAAAAAAATACTTCAGACAGAACAAAATCTATATCACAAAAATAAAGTGCATGGATCAGACAACAATAAACTATTGGTACAAAAACCTAGACCAACATAATTGTAGACATCAATGGATTATTTTTGGTGGCATATGACACACCTCTTGATTTCCAGGAATTCTCGGAGTTCGTCGATGAGATGTGTAATATGTGTTTCATTGAAACCCATGTATCCTTTTTTGCCAAGTTTATTTAGTATTCCCATGAAAACACTCTTCAAGTCTGGATTCCGACCAATCGAAACAAAAGCCGTGCAATTGAATTCCCCTTTGAGCTTATCGTACACTGCATTGGCAAGCGTTGTCTTTCCTAGTCCTCCAAATCCAACAATAGAGATTATCTTTTGTTGTGCGGACATGGGATCTTCCTTTGTCAACTTTGTGATTAGTTCTTCCACTGAACCATCGATGCCAACAAGATCAGCCACCTTAGCGTACAGAAATTCTGTGCGAGGGTCAAAATCAACTATTTTGGCTGGAGTAATATTATGAAGGTTGTACCTGTCAAATGAAACGATGCAAATTCCAAAAACAATATGGTAAGAGGAAATTTCAGAAAACTTAAAATGCTCTTAAGTTAGAGCACGTAGATATGATTCTGACCTCTTGTGTCGCTCGGCCAGTTCCATGACGCTCTCCTTGATATCCTTGATCTCTTGGCCAATCCCATGCCGAGTCTTGGCCTTGTTGACAAAATCCATCATCTTGTTAATGAACCTTTTGGAGCTCTTTTTGCCTGGGGGCTCAGGGCCCTGGACACGCACAAGGAAAGCATCCACAATGTCCTCCATGTCGTAGGACAGCTCCCGGGCGTCGCGTGCCCAGATCTTAACCAGCTCGCTGAGCTGCTCTGGCGGCACCTCGCCGACGCTGCGGAGGGCGGCTTGAATGCTCTGGAGCTCTCTTGTGAGGAACTTGATGTTCTTCTTGGCACTCTTCTGCAGATAGTACTCATCCTGGAGCAGCTGGCCGAGCTTGGGAAGCAGAGTGCCCAGTGCTCCCGTCGCGAACTCCATGGCTCGTAGAGCAGCAGGTTGCTTGATGGTTGAGAACTTGATCGAGATTTTGCACGACAGGCGGCAAGTTGTGTGGTCAGTCGCGGAGGAGCTATTCACCTCCCTCGTCTTTATCTATCAATTCGCGGAGCTCGATCTGCAGGTGTTTTTTTTTCTCTCCTCACTGTTATCAACAATGAGACCACCGTTGGTCCAGCAATGGGCATATGCTTTAGCTCGTACCAATGCCCGTATCACGTGCAGTCACGCGGCCGGCCTCGATCGCATGCATCTGTTTGTTTTTCATCTGCCTTTTGGCCCGTCAAACCTGGATCCTGTCCTGTCCTCCATTCGTTGGGTGCGCATGCTGGTAGTAGTTTAGTATGCACACCCTCCTATATGCCAAAGAAAAGAGTATCTTATACGAAGTGTAAACACACCCTGTCTATCCCCTGTTCACACCATTCATACTTTATTCATAACAATGACATAAACCATCTCCATTAGAAAATTTCAGGACACTAAGCAAGTTTAGCAGAAGTAGTAATTAAGGTATAATGCACTCATAAGCAAAAAGAAGTAGAAAAATATCGTTCAGATATAACCAAGTGATGTCCTATTTAGAAGTTCCCCTCACAAGTTCACAACAAACACAAGGTGCTATTCTAGGTGGTTAAAAGTCGAAGAATCTTCTTTCCCCCAGTTCGCTCAGCTTGGGCGACACGGGAGGCAGGGAGGTATAGATGGCCAAATGGACTAAGGTAGATGGGCGCCCGAGGCCTGACACTAGCACGGTCCGGCCCATGTTGCATAGTGTCCATGCCGGTCTGGCACTATGCATCGTGTAGTGCTGGGTCGTCATTCTCGGGCCGTAGTGCCGGCCCAAGCAAGGCGCGGTTTTTGAGCCGGCACGATGCAGCACAACAAAAGCCTACTAGCGCCCCCGGCCCATAAACCCAATATAAATATCAAAACCCTACCTTTTCTCCTCATTTCTCTCCTCTCCCCCGAACAACGGCCTCCGTCCCTCGCCCTTGCGCGTCCCCCGCTCCCAGGGACCGCCGCTGCCGAAGGGTCCCAGCCTAGATCCACGTCGTCACCACCAATATCCACGTCGTTGTCACTGGAAGCGGTCGGGATCCGCATCGCCGCCGCCAAGATCCACGCGGCTGGGGGCTGGCCTGGACCTCATAGTGTCTGGGCCGGCATTAGCACACGGTAGTGCAGAAGGCCATAGGGCCGTCCTTGGGCCGGGAGTTCGGCACGCAATGCCGGCACGGCACAGCACGACCAGACCATCGTACCTGATAGTGCCGTGCTGGATAGTGCTAGTGCCGTGCGGCCCGTATGGCCATCTGTACAGATATATTGACATCAAGAATAACAAATTTTATGAAAACACATCTTATATTCTCTCCCTAAAATACAATACTAAATCATACGCCGTTCATTCATTGTGACTAATATATAATTGCATTAACATGAAGAAAAAATAGCAGCACATCTGTCTACCCCGTGCATTCGCACGAGTTGACGACTAGTTATATGAAATGCGAAGGCAAGCACTTTGAGGCCCGAGCTAGCTGATGCATCCGCGCTGCGACTGAGCGCTTCTTGAAGGGGTGGTACCCAACTAAAATGCAGTGGAGGGTGGCTGCAATGCCTGCCAACGATTGTTGCCGCGTTGGACACAAAGCGAATCGGACGTCCCCCTAGCAAGGAAGCACGGACAATCATACGATGTGTCTAACTAATATGACGATCATGCAAGCTTCAAATAGCCGAAACAATCGTACTATGTACAACTAATTAACTGCTCGATCTATATGCAGAGATTATAAAAAAAACAGAGTACTGAATGCAACTTGCACTGTGACCTACACAGCGGCCTGGTGGCGGCGGCAAGCAATGGAGGGTAAAAAGGCGCCAACAACAAACAACATCTCCATCTCGGCTCGCTTTATGCATGCCTCCATGCGAGCCTGACAATTGCATTCACCAAAGAGCATCGACGGCTTGCGCACTGGAACGGATCGGGCCATATATATTATATATGATATGCCCGACAGGCAGCTCTGCCTGCAACCAATGTACTGACAGGAACGATTATGGAATGACTAAGAGCATCTCCAACAGAGTTGGTAAAATTGAGGACCTAAAACTAATTATAGGTACCACAGAGTTGTCTTCTCCAGCAGTATTGCTAAACTGGGTACCTATACTTTATTGTCAAAGGAGTTTCACTTTCGATAAGCCATGCGAGGCGCGACGTGCAGGACCGGTGGCGCGATGGGCGGCGGTGGCGGAGTTGCGCCAGTGACGGTGAGGGCGGAGCTGCAGCGGGAAGTGGTGCACGAGGAGTTCCCGAGGGTAGCAAGATCACCTGAGGTCGTCGGTGGCGAGGAGGAGCAGTGACGGCGACGCTCCACGAGCTCCGGCGGCGGCAGACGACGGCGAACAGCGGCGGGGCTACATGAGGCGAGAGGGGAGCAGGTGAGGGTCAGCGGAGGTAGAGGACGTGCGGGAACACGCGACGGCGCGAAGAACGGCGGCGCAGGCCCACCAGAGGAGGAGATCGACGCGGCGGTGGTGGATCTTTGGTGGCGGCGAGGAATCCGCCACTGTCCGATGGAGGCCGCGGAGGGAGCGCCGGCCTCCTCCCTCACCTCCGCGCCGCCCTCCTCCTCCCACGAATCAACGACGATAGGCGCCAGCGGGCCGCTCCCCGGCCATGGCCAGCTCATGCGCTCGTCATGGAGGCATGGATGAAACGAACCGGATTCTCGAAATGGAGAATCCGACTCCCTGTACCATTGTGATAGTCCCAGAATCAACAGCTATCATGTACAGAACTCATTTCAGCCAAATATCACATCCATACAATGATTAACATGACTGCATTCATTATTTACATATCGGAGTACGAGATTAATACATGCCACTTGGGCTACATCGACAAGATGAAACATCTACGCAGCGGTAACTAGGCCTTCAAGTCTTCATCTTCGGTCCTTCCCACAGACATCCTTGAGCGAAGCACGTAACCCTCCAAAGCAGCATCCATCAGAGTTGTAGTTATCACCTGAAAGCTCCAGAACTGTCCCCAAGGAAATGGGACAGGTCCACGTCACCAACCATAATATGATGCAAGCTTTAAAGTGGCCTAGTCTAAAGGTATAAAAGTAATCAAGGAATTAAGGCTAGGGTTTCCTATGCAAGCAGCAGCAAAT
>OAMR01000413.1:760947-785630 GCA_900205405.1 Echinochloa crus-galli
GAGGTCGTCGGTGGCGAGGAGGAGCAGTGACGGCGACGCTCCACGAGCTCCGGCGGCGGCAGACGACGGCGAACAGCGGCGGGGCTACATGAGGCGAGAGGGGAGCAGGTGAGGGTCAGCGGAGGTAGAGGACGTGCGGGAACACGCGACGGCGCGAAGAACGGCGGCGCAGGCCCACCAGAGGAGGAGATCGACGCGGCGGTGGTGGATCTTTGGTGGCGGCGAGGAATCCGCCACTGTCCGATGGAGGCCGCGGAGGGAGCGCCGGCCTCCTCCCTCACCTCCGCGCCGCCCTCCTCCTCCCACGAATCAACGACGATAGGCGCCAGCGGGCCGCTCCCCGGCCATGGCCAGCTCATGCGCTCGTCATGGAGGCATGGATGAAACGAACCGGATTCTCGAAATGGAGAATCCGACTCCCTGTACCATTGTGATAGTCCCAGAATCAACAGCTATCATGTACAGAACTCATTTCAGCCAAATATCACATCCATACAATGATTAACATGACTGCATTCATTATTTACATATCGGAGTACGAGATTAATAAATGCCACTTGGGCTACATCGACAAGATGAAACATCTACGCAGCGGTAACTAGGCCTTCAAGTCTTCATCTTCGGTCCTTCCCACAGGCATCCTTGAGCGAAGCACGTAACCCTCCAAAACAGCATCCATCAAAGTTGTAGTTGTACACCTGAAAGCTCCAGAACTGTCCCCAAGGAAATGGGACATGTCCACGTCACCAACCATATATGCAGCAAGCTTTAAAGTGGCCTAATCTAGTAATAAAATATTCAAGGGATAAAAGCTGGGGGGTTTCCTATGCGAGCAGCAGCAATATCCCAAGTTCATCTCATCTCCAAACACCTTTCCTCTCCAGCATGAATCCACTCCCCAAATCCAACCATCGATCTCACAACCACATCGGGCTCGTCCTACCGCAACATGTTCCCGTAATAATCATCCGCCAACACCTTTCTCTCACTAGTCGACTCGGTGAGCTCCCTCCCCACCTTGTCTCAACAACATCAGCTGGTCCAACCTCTTGTAACCCAAATCAAGGATGAGGTAAGAAAGCAGAATCCCATGCTAGTCTCAAGCGATATCAGAACGGGTCGTTCGTGACCGTGGACACGGCTATACGTATAGTTTACACTCTGCAGAGGTTGCACTCCAGGAACCACCCGGGCTGCAGTTGGGGATCAGCCAACTTGAGACACAGCCCACAGTAAAGACCCTAAAGAGTAACGGTACCATCCTGCTTCCCTGGGCTCGGGAAACATCTGCACGCTAACATCTGCCCCAGGGATGTGAAACCTTCCCACCGGGGCCAGTCGGGGGCTGTGGTAAATCAGGGAGAGTACGCCGCAACGAGTCCCCCTTACACAAATCAAACTCGAATCTTCTAACAGTCCTGGTACCGCACTCAGTAGGCTTGCTGGAACCCTCCCCATTCTGGGTAGATGGTGAGCACTGTAAATCCCAATTCTGACGACCGGTCTCGACTCGGTCCTTAATTGCCGGCAAAGCGAGTATCAGCATCATAAGCGATCCGCCGCAACGGTCCGCAATCGGCACTCATTACAGGTATAGCCGCCCAAACTCCTCAAAAGTAACCAAGTAACCATGCACCCGCAACAGGTACTCCGTAGGAACTACCCGAGTGTAGTTCCCAAGCACCCCAATCGAAAGATCGGGTTGTTATCACTCGTCTCCACCGCCTAGCTTCTGTATCTCCTCCCAAACCACCCAACTCACGCCAAGAAGATCAATCACAACCATCCCAACACATGCAAGCATAGCATTTAATATTCAGTGGATAATAGGATAGCAAGGTAACAGGATAATAACAAAGGCAGTGCAGGTTCATCATGCGATTAAAGTAAAGCGCTAGCATTCTAATAGCATGTCTAATAGGTATTTCAGAGATTAGTTGGGCGTGAACCTGGAGCATAGTCCATATCTTTATCTTCATCAGCGTAGTCGAAGACGAGGTCGACGAAGTCGTCCGAGTGCCCGGCTGACATCAGTGTTGACTTGGTCAACGGGGTCAAAGGTCAGCGGTCAACGAAGTCAACGGGTCAGTGGTCCCACCGGTCAGCCTCTGCCAGCCTATGACAGGTGGGCCCCTTTGGTCAGCCGGTTAACTCGGAAAAAGAAAAAGGAAGGTTAGATGGGCCGGCTTAGGTTAGTTAGATGGGCCGGCTCTGGGCCAAAAGCGACGGGCCGGCCCATGGGAGCTGGCTTGCGGCCTGGTTAGGGTTAGTGGCGCGGTGGACGCGGTCCACCATAGACCAAGAAGCAGGTCTACATGCGCCGGGTTCAAGGGATCAGGTGTGGCTGCTGGGATTTTCTGCGGCTTAGGTTGTGGTGCGATGGTGTGGTCCGCCCTGTGGCCGGCTGCATGCGAACTGGGGCGGTGCGGCGCGACGACGACCAACGATGGCTCAACGACGGCGAGGTTAGCAACAGAAAGGCTCGACAGCGGCGCGCGGGGTCTCAGCATTCCAAGCCCGCGGCGGCGGTGGAGATGTTCGAAGTTAGCGCGCGTACGCGGCGTGGCGCGCACGGCTCAACGCGGCGGCGGTGCGACGGGGAACTCCGGCAACACGGTTCCGCGGTGGCGCTAGGTCTCGGCTGGGTTAGCGCGCGTGTGCGCGAGCACCAACTCATGCTGGGCCGCACCACGGCTAGGCGACGTATGGGTGCGCGTGCGCGTGCTCGTGGTTGCCCACGACCGCGGCACGGCCTCAGCTCACGCGTGGTGGCCGGTGTTCCGGTCCGCGGCGGCGTTGGCTGCGAGCAAAAGGCGACGGCGGGTTGCGCAAGGTTCAGCGGCGACGGGTCCCTGCACAAGAGATGGCCGCGGCTCGAAGACCGGGTCCCAGAAGGCTGGCGCGGCGGCGGCGCTGCAGACACGGCTCGAAGGCCGGACATGAGAGGTTCCATCGGCACATGGCCGGACAGCAAGGGGTTGGAGAAGAACGGGCAGCACGGCTCACCTAGGGTCAGCTGGGCGTTCCATCGAACAGGTTGGGGGCGATGGTTGGCGAAGGCAGCAGCTCGCGGTTCTCCTTGGGCTTTTCATCGAACAGCTTGGGGGCGAGGCCGGTGGAGGCAGCAGCTCGGTGTTGTCGTCATCCGCGACAGTTTGGCGTTGTCGTTGTGGTGGCCGTGCGATGCGGCATCATCACGTCCTTCCTTCCCGTGGTCCGGCTTGGAGACGACGACGTTGCCGTGGTACTGCTTCTTCGGCTCGGCCTCCTGGTTTTTCCTCTTGCACGAACAGCAGAAGAGAGAAGAGATGCAGCGGCGTGCAGGAAGACTAGCAGCGCTGCTGCTCTCCTTTGGTTTGCTCGGTGGAAAGGATGGGACTCGAGAGATGCCTCCTGCTGCTGTTCTTGCTTGCTCGGTGGAGAAAAATTGGAGCAGCAGCAGAGGGGGATCGAGTGGAGAGAGGAAGCTGTATCCATCGAGATTGATCATCCATTCCAAATCCAAAAGTTACCAAAACTCCTTCAGGTTGAGGTATAGTCTTCCACATTCTAAGGGTACTTCTTTAGTACCACGATCGTGTATCCAATGGGGTAATTCCAAATTGGACACTCTTCCTTGTATTCATCCTTCATCATGAACTTCTTCATGAAGCAACTCTCATCCATGTCCCAATACCCAGCGGCGGCGGCTTGGGAGAGGGGAAAGAGAGAGAGGGGGTTAGATATCTATGGTAGGTGGTTAGGGTTAGGGGTAGATTAGATGGACTCATAAATGGGCCACAAGTTTTGGGCTAGATTATTAATAGCTAACAAAATGTCACACCCGGTTTTCAAGGCAAAACCAGGTGCATCTCATATGTGCGTCAGGATCAGTTTACACACATATGGTAGACGTCACAAGTGAATATCCATAACCATGCATAACGAAAGAGTATTATAGTGCATTTATTACAATCTCAGAGTTGACTCAAATGTCATAGCGGAAGACTTAAATAAACGTTTATCTAACGAAGCAGAAGCGACTCCAACTCCACAGGCATTGACTGGGGGAGACTCGCCTAGAACTCCTCAAAATCAGTAGTGAAATCCTCAAAATTCTTCCAATCTGAGCAGCATTCCGGGTGTAGTTGATGCAATAAAAGAAAGAAAGAAAGGCAACAAGTATGAGCACATAACGTACTCAGCAAATATAATATGACATACAAGGCTGAGGCAAAAAGGTTGGCTGACCATACTGCAATAAGCACTTTTAGTTGGTCAAGTTTTATTAAGCAACTATTTACTAGCAAATGAAAGTATATACCACCCACAAATTAATGAATGTCATATTCCCAACATATTCAAGTAACCACGATTTAGATCATGTTCAAGTATGATTATCATGTAAGGGTCCAGGCCGCTCTTGACCGTGAGCACGGCTGTTATAACAGTTTTACACTCTGCAGAGGTTGTACACTTTCACCATAAGCCGTGATTCCCATTGCCGAAGCATGCACCCGTCCCACACCACGTGGACCGAATACTGAGTTTCTTAACAAACCGGTTAGGTCTCTATATATGTAGATCCAACTATATATAAGAAAGAACAAGGCTATATATATGGCGGCAAGAATGAAGAACAAAAGTGGAACTCGTAAGTGAATTTGTAAGCAAGCACTTTAGATCTACATCGTGATGCTGATCTTTGAAGACCGAAGAGAAAGCAGATCGAGAAGAGGGCAAATCGACCTTCCAAGTCTAACACCGGCTGGAAAAGTATTTTATTCGTGTAAGTTAAGCTGAAATTAAGTCAGCTGTCAATAGCTAGCAGCTTGGTTCTCTTACGAACCAAGATGTGCTCTTGTAAATCCTTTTGTCTAGACAAAGCACGCCGTTAAGGTACATATGTCCCCCATCTATCTAAATCAGCAGCCTTTACACATCACACAATTAATTTGTCAGGATGTGAATAATCTTGCAATGAAGCTTTAATTTGGCACCAATGCCAATTTGTACTTAGTTTTCGTTTTTCCATGAATGGCAAGACTTTTTTGCGTGTAAATCACCATCTATGCCGACCGTACGCACTTTTTTTTGTCACATTTTACTTTGAAGGCCTCCATCATAACAAAATGGCATAGATTTTTTTTTACTAATGTTTGACCCCGTATTACTTGAGTCAACCATAAAAAGCAGTTTTTTATGAAGAGGTGGTCCAGAATTGCAGATCGATGCAGATGCAATGAAACTGAGGCACATGAGTAAATTTACTACATCCAATAATAATAACAAGCGTCACTATTATACTAGAGTGTACGAATCGCCACCTGAGTGGATTTGCACAACAGTTTGGATCGACAGTAAACAGCAACTTCCAAACAATATATGGTTTCTTTTATTTATGTATCGAAGGAGAAAACGAGGGGAAGTTGCTCGGGCGGCCTCAACACGTTCACGCGAAGCCTCTGGCGCAGACGAGAAGGGCCGAGCAGCGGTGTTACGTCGGATCGAAGGCGCAGCGGTGGAGCTAGGCGGCGGCGACGATGGCGGCTCGGGTTGCGGCTCGCTGGGCTTCGGTTGAGGGAAACAGAGGCGGCGGCCGAGTTTTATAGGCCCGAGAGGGGGCTCGGGTCACGCCTAGACGTGCGTGTCCCGGTCGGACACGGCGCGGCGGCGCGGCCAAGTCGGACTCGGGGAAGAGTCTGACTCGGGGAAGACGAACCCGACAGGTGGGGTCCACCTGTGGGCGAGAGGGAGAGAGAGCGCGGGGGAGAATCGGGACGGGCCGAAGTTGGGCCGGAAGTGGAAAAGGCCGTGCCGGGGAAAAAGAAATCGGCCCGGGAAAAGAGAAAGAAGTGCGGGAAGGAAAAGCGAGCGGGAGAAAAGTCCAGGGGGCAAACTTGGACTGGGCCAAGAGTTCGAGGGGCGAAACCGAACTCGGCTATTTTAAACTTTTCTAAAACTCAAACAAAAGCAAATCAAATTCGAATTTAAACAGAATTTAAATTCCAACTTGATTTACTAGCAACCAAAAATATACGCAACAGCATGGATGCAACAAAAACTTATTTTGACTAAAAATAATTATTTAATGTGATATTTAAATTGATAAAAAGGCTAGAAATTTCAATTAATTCCTAGAAAATTTATTTAAGCCTTAATAACTCCTAGAAAAATTCAAAGGGTTGCTACAATTTAAATGTGATGAATTTTAGGGTGTTACAAACCTACCCCCCTTAAATACTCCCGGTGAAAGCTACATTGGTATATGTTCGCTTGCGGATTTATCTGTAGGTCATAAGGAGTGCCAACAGACGTGTATCTGGAGAACAGCGGGGAGGTGCTGCCGAAATTCGGTCTCGGATAGGAGTAGAGCATGGAAACTAAACTCGTCTGCACATTCTCGAGTGAGATTAGGACCCATCTTTGCCTATTAGAGCATGATAGACCTCGTGTAGATGCCATTTTTTATATAACTCACTTATATGGTAAAGGATGGATGACCGTGAGTGGATGTACACGGGCTGAAGGGTAAACGTGACTGGACCGATGAATTCGTTCACAAGGTCACACATTTCTTGAAAGTGGCATTTGACAAAGGGCAGAGTAAAGTGTTGTTTCCCTACAGTAGATGTGCAAACAAGATATTTCTAACAGAACTAAATATGGGTAAACATATTTGTACCTATGGGTTTGTGGCAAATTATACTCAGTGGATCTGCCATGGTGAAGCTCATCATGCGATGGACGAGGTCGTGAGACAACGCATTAGTGATTACGATGCTGATGTCGAGTACGGAGACATGCTACATGACTTTCATCAAGCACACTTTGACGAAGGACCTAGTGGTGTTAGGGAGGAACCACCAGAGGCAACTACAATGGCCTATTATGACATGCTGTCTTCGGCACAGAAACCATTTCATGAGCACACCAATGTTTCTCAGCTGGATGCCGACGGACGCATTATGGATCTCAAGTCTCAGCTTGGCATTTGTTGAGATGGCTTTGATAATATGGTGATAGTTTTTGGCAGCCTGCTTCCGGGTGGCCACAATCTGCCACACAACTTGTATGAGGCACAAAAACTCCTTTGTGCCCTTAAAATTCCATATGAGCAGATACATGCTTGCACGAACGGATGAGTCTTGTTTAGGAAAGACCATGGGGATGCAAAATACTGTCCTAAATATGAAGCCTCTAGGTACCTGGAGGTTGACTCTGGTGATGGTCAGAAGGGACAGCTCGAAATGCCCGTGAAGAATCTACGGTACCTCCCCCCCATACCAAGAATCCAACGGTTTACATGACCGAGGGTACCATGAAACAGATGACATGACACAAACGTGGCAGACGATACCGTCCTGAGAATGTGGTACATCCAGCCGATGCTGAAACATGGAGACATTTTGACGAGTGTTATCCTCAGGAAGCAGTGGATGCTCGTAATGTACGTGTTGCCCTGGCAACAGATGGGTTCAATCCTTATGGAATGGTGGCTACCCCATACACTTGTTGGCCTATGTTTGTTATCCCCCTCAACCTTCCCCTCGGCGTCATGTTTCAACGATAGAGCATCTTCTTGTCATTGATAATTCCTGGATACCCGAGGAATAATATGAGTGTGTTCATGGAGCCTTTGATTTCCATCTCTGCAAGCAACTTAGCTGGCAACTGGCGACCAAACATTGCATTTACTTGTGACTTCCTACTCAACGCATCAGCAACCAAATTAGCTTTACCAGGATGATAGTTGATCCCCAGATCATGGTCTTTGATCAACTCCAACCATCTTCTCTGCCTCAAATTCAGATCCTTCTGAGTAAATATGTACTTCAGGCTTTTGTGATCAGTATACAGCTCACATCTGTTACCTAGAATATAGTTCCTCTAGATCTTCAAGGCTTGGACAACAGCTGCAAGCTCCAAATCATGAGTAGGATAGTTCAACTCGTGCTTCCTCAACAGCCTGGATGCATAGGCTATAACTCTGCCTTCCTGCATGAGCACACACCCAAGACATCTACAAGAAGCATCACAATATATATCAAAGTTCTTGTGAATATCTGGCATAGCAAGCACTGGGGCTGTAGTCAACTTCCTTCTCAACTCTTCAAAGCTGGCCTGACACGCTTCTGAACAAACAAACTCCTTGCCCTTCTCTAATAGCGAGGTAAGAGGTTTCACTATTTTAGAAAAGCCTTCAATGAATCTCCTGTAATATCCAGCCAATCCCAGAAAACTTATGATCTCAGAGACTGTGGTAGGAGGTTCCCAGTCCAACACATCCTTGACTTTACTTGGATCTACTGCAATACCTGCCTCAGTAACAATATGACCAAGAAAAGACACTTGATTCAACCAAAACTTACATTTACTAAACTTGGCATACAACTGGTTCTCTCTAAGAGTCTGCAACACCAACCTCAAATGCTCCTCATGCTCCTCCTCATTCTTAGAGTAAACCAGAATATCATCAATAAACACCACCACAAATTTATCCAAGTACTCCATGAACACCTTATTCATCAGGTACATAAAGTAGGTGGGTGCATTTGTCAATCCAAACGACATCACAGTATACTCATACAATCCATATCTGGTGGTGAATGCTGTTTTAGGAATGTCGGAACGCCTGATCCTCAACTGATGGTAGCCAGATCACAAGTCAATCTTGGAGAAAACCTTGGCTCCTCTCAGCTGATCAAATAAGTCTTCAATTCTGTGCAATGGATACTTATTCTTGATGGTTACCTCATTCAGTGAACGATAATCCACACACATCCTCAGAGTACCATCCTTTTTACCCACAAAAAAGCGAACTCGACAGAAAACAACTATTCTAACACTCAAACAAAAGCAAATCAAATTCGAATTTAAACAGAATTTAAATTCCAACTTGATTTACTAGCAACCAAAAATATATGCAACAGCATGAATGCAACAAAAACTTATTTTGACTAAAATAATTATTTAATGTGATAATTAAATTGATAAAAAGCTAGAAATTCCAATTAATTCCTAGAAAATTTATTTAAGCCTTAATAAATCCTAGGAAGCTGATCCTTCCAAGGTATTAGTCATGCCCTGGAGAATCTGAGTCTGGTTGGCGAGGATCTGATCCATTGCTACGGATGCTTGATTCGGCGGAGGATTTGAAGCATGGAATTTTTCATAGGGACCATAGATATATTATACTTAGCTACATACTGAGCAGTAATAAAAGAATGGGATGCTCCAGAGTCGAATAAAACTGATGCAGGGGCTGAGTTGACAAGGAACATACCAAGTACCACATCCTGGGCCTCCTGCGCGGACTCTGCAGCAACATGGTTCACCTTGCCCCGCATCTGATTCTGCTGGCCCTTGTTGCCCTGGGGCGTCGGGTTCACATTCCTGTTCTGCTGCTGAGGGGTATTCTGCCTAGGTGCACTGCCATTCTGGTGCTGTGGGGTCTGAGCATTCCTCTTAGGGCAGTTATGGGCAAACTGGCTTGGATCTCCACAAATGTAGCAGGTACGGGGAGTAGGAGCACTGCCTGGTGCAAGGGTCTTCACTGGAGTCTAAGCCGGGGTGGTCTGGCGGTTCTGCTGAAATGCTGGACGCTGAGGTGGAGGTGCTGACTGCTGACCCTGACTCTGCACAAAGTTACTCCCTTGCCCACCAAAGCGAACGGGCATGTTCTGCTGAGGCGGCTGGAGACGAGGGCGGGTGTTACTGCTTGACTGTCCTGAGGCCATGAACTTCCTCTTCTGCTCTCCCAACCCATGACGCTTGCTCTCCAAGCCAATAGCCTTGTCCAGCAGCTTCTGAAATGTTGGGAAGGTATGAGACATGAGTTGATATTGGAGCGGCGGAATCAATCCTATGGTTTCCTTGATTTCCTTTATCTTCTCATCAGTAAGCTGACCCTTCCGAATTTCCTGCTCCAGTGTAACTTATCCCGGTACTCGCTGACGGTCATCCCACCTTGCTTGAGTGAGAGGAACTCCTACTTCTTCAGCTTCATGACACCAGCAGGAATATGGTAGCTCCTGAAGTTGGTCCTAAACTCCTGCCAGGTGATAGTATCAGGGGTGGCATGAGCTGCAAGATAAGCATCCCACCAATCTGAAGCTGATCCTTCCAAACGACTTGAGGCATACAGGACCTTCTCCCTGTCATTGCACTGAGCCATATCCAGCTTCTTCTCAACAGTCTTCAGCCAATCATCAGCATCAAGTGGATCTGCAGAGTGGGAGTAGGTAGGAGGTTTGTGACTCATAAACTCCCGGTGCTTGTCTCTCTACTGGTTGTTGTTGTTGTTGTTGTTGTTGTGTGCTTGCATGGCTGCCAAGGTATTAGCCATGCCCTGTAGAATCTGAGTCTGGTTGGCGAGGATCTGATCCATTGCTACAGATGCTTGATTCGGCGAAGGATTTGGATTGGGGTTGGCACGTCCTTGACGATTCGCAGGTGGTTGATCCACTCCACTTCCAGACCTGGTATTTACCATCTGATGGTTAGAACATGGGGTTCAGAGGGTGGTAAAAAGATACAACTCAAATCATGAACAGATAAGAGTTAATGTAGAACTAGTTGCCAATGACGGGCAAATCAAATTCTGAAACAGATTCTGTTTGTCCTAATTAAACAGTTGTAACTCTCATTATGTGTATCCAAAAATCATGATCTTTTGTATGAACTTAGACTATAAAATTCTGAAAGTAACCCAACTTGAATCACCTCCATCGGAGCTTTGTAGCTCGAGGTATAAAATAAACAAGACAGCTGTGTCAGGACCACGGGACAGATTCTGGTTGCTCCAATAAAACCATTATATCTCTCTGCCAGAATCTCCAAAACTCACGAAAAATTCACAGAACCTAGGTTATCAAGTCCTTAATCCAACCCAACTAGATTTACATCAAACGAAGTCCTGAAGCTCCAAAAACAATTCAGACAGTACCAGGATATCATGCAGCAGCGAGAACAGATGGCCGCATAGCATGATTTATGTGAGGGGTACAATTATATGGATAAGGTGATAGATAAGGGCTAAGATCAGAGACCAAGATAACCCCAAACTAACTAAATTTATTTATTTAATAATTACTCAATTGTGGTCATCACTCCACAATTAAGTTCAATCATTACAAAGATCCAAACCACACACTTAGCACAAAAGCAAACATCTCTACCACACTTTTAAACCAAACTAAAACACATGCTACGCATGAGTCTCAACGATTATAAACGTACTGAACTAACAATAGAGAGGGTATCCTATCTTAATAGGTATGAGTGAAGCAACTACACGATCCACCAAGCATTCTCTAGCGGGGCGGTGAATGACCCAACAACCCTTCTACATCTTCATCCAATGGCGGAAGTGCTTCTCCCTTGAGTTCAGCTATCGGCCTCTTGTTCTTCCTTCGTTCAGCAGCGAGTTCTTCACGCACTTCTTGTAGCTCTCTTGTAGTGTCATCGGCGGGCACGTTGAGCATCTGGGTGAACGCCACCTGGACGTTGAGCGTAGAGTTTACACCTGGCGGTTGTGGCACAACCCCAGTTGGAGTGCCTTGCGGCCTTCGAGGAAGATATGCCCAAGCATTGTGACGTACTTCAGCAGCCTCCTCATGACAAAGCACAGAAAGTGCCCTCCTGGCTGCATCCTGGATTCCAGCTTCGAAAGTTGATCTCATGGCGATGGCGTGATGCACTGCAGCCTCTTTGGTTCCTCCAAACTCATAATCAGGCTCGCTAATGTATACAGCGACTTCCCAGTCCTCTGGGTAATTTGGATGTGTCCTCCTTCGTCCACAATATTCTATCTCCACTGGGTAGTTCAGACGCTCGAAGAGCATTCGAAGCATCATCGGGAACCCACTGTTGCCTCCATCGTGGTGATGAATAGTCACTACCCACATGTCAGGCGGCGGAGAGGGACCTTCACTTCCTTCAGATCCAGCTGGAGCATTCCCTACTGAGTTGACTTCTTCGTCCATTACTTCCATCTCTTCAGGTTCCGGTTCCTCTTCTTGCACCGAATGCGACGCAAAAGAGGAAAGAGTGCTAGCCAATCTACGAGAACCTTGCCTTGTCAACACCATCTATGGTTTAAGCAAGAAAGGGGTGAGAACAGTTCTAAAGACATCAGAACCAGGTGAGATAGAACAGAAAACAAAGATCAAGGAGGAGACAATTATCAATGACCTGGAATAATAGCAAATTAAACCAAGAATAGATAGACCAAGAGTAGTTAAGCAAAATAATCCTTAGAGAATGACCATTGCTATCTAGGCTAGCGTCCTACAGTCAACTCCAAGCCAATAGCCTTACTGTCACACCCGGTTTTAAAGGCAAAACCAGGTGCATCTCATATGTGCGCCAGGATCAGTTTACACACATATGGTAGACGTCACAAGTGAATATCCATAACCATGCATAACGAAAGAGTATTAAAGTGCATTTATTACAATCTCAGAGTTGACACAAATGTCATAGCGGAAGACTTAAATAAACGTTCATCTAACGAAGCAAAAGTGACTCCAACTCCACAGGCATTGACTGGGGGAGACTCGCCTAGAACTCCTCAAAATCAGCAGTAAAATCCTCAAAATTCTCCCAATCTGAGCAGCATTCCGGGTGTAGTAGATGCAATAAAAGAAAGAAAAACAACAAGTATGAGCACATGACGTACTCAGCAAATGTAATATGACATACAAGGCTGAGGCAAAAAGGTTGGCTGACCATACTGCAGTAAGCACTTTTAGTTGGTCAAGTTTTATTAAGCAACTATTTACTAGCAAATGAAAGTATATACCACCCACAAATTAATGAATGTCATATTCCCAACATATTCAAGTAACCACGATTTAGATCATGTTCAAGTATGATTATCATGTAAGGGTCCAGGCCGCTCTTGACCGTGAGCACGGCTGTTATAACAGTTTTACACTCTGCAGAGGTTGTACACTTTCACCATAAGCCGTGATTCCCATTGCCCGAGAGCATTGTACCCTTCCCACACCACGTGGACCGAATACTGGGTTTCACTATGAGACCTTTACAAAAGCACTCTAATAAATGATAGCCCGCTAAGGTTTCCGGTTCAGAAGCAAAGCATAACCCTCCCTAATGAGGTCTGTCTCTTACCAAAGCCCACAGCTCAAAAGGACCGAGCTATACCCCGTCAACCGCCGCCCCCCATGCCCCTTCCGAGTAAAGCTAGTTGATCAAGCTAAGCATCATCTACCATCAAAGTTAATTAAATAACCCAGTTTAGGGGACAGGGAAAATATAGTGGCTAGGCAAATCCATAAATAGGAACCCATCAAATTAAGACACATGCATGGATGGAGAAATTAATAGTTATTAGGACATTTGCATGACATAATACACTTGCCTTCTTCCCAACTCTGTTGCTGCTCAAATCCTTCTCCAACAGTTGGATCTTCAGAGAAATCCTCGAACTGCTCGTTTCCTAATCGCATCACACATTTACATGCAAGGAAACAATACAACAAATAAGAAACAGTACACCAAACAATTCCAACAGAAGAAAACAACAGCACAAAACTAATCTACGAGTTACAACGAACGCGTGAACGCGAGAATCACTAAAATCGGAGTTAAAACGCAAAAGATATGGCTTTTCTAAGGTTCAGGGACTTGCTGGCAAAGTTTTAAAAGTTCCAGGGGCTTAACTACGAAAAACCAGGGAATCCGAGGGCTAAAACATAATTTTATATAAAACTACGAGGGCTAAACCATAAAATAACAGGGGCTGGACTGCGGGCACAATTTTAAATCTTGCAGGGGCTAAACCAGAAGAAAAAGGACCTAAACGTAATTATTTTTGAACTAACTCGGACCGCGGGTTGATTTCCGAAAACTTCAAGGGCTCTTTAGCAAAATTGCCACGCTGACCGGTATGGACTGGTTTGACTTGGATGCTCGATCTAATCTGGGCCGTTGGATGTAGATCGGACGGTCAGGGGGGTTCGGGACTCAGTCGACGGCGACGACGGCCGGGACGGCGGCGCCGCCCGATTCCGCGGCGGGGCACCGCCGGCGAACACGCGATCTACAGCTACAGTGCATTATTCGCGACGAGAGTAGGTCGAGGAGAGAGAGGAGAGAACGACGAACTCACCTGGCTAGCTCTCGTCGAGGGAGACGCAGCTATGGCGGCCGGCGACGAAGAACGGCGGCCGGCGGCGGTGGAGAACGACGGTGAGCGCGGGCGACGACCGAATCGAAGGAGAAAACGAGGGGAAGTTGCTCGGGCGGCCTCAACACGTTCACGCGAAGCCTCTGGCGCAGACGAGAAGGGCCGAGCGGCGGTGTTACGTCGGATCGACGGCGCGGCGGCGGAGCTAGGCGGCGGCGACGATGGCGGCTCGGGTTGCGGCTCGATGGGCTTCGGTTGAGGGAAACAGAGGCGGCGGCCGAGTTTTATAGGCCCGAGAGGGGGCTCGGGTCACGCTAGACGTGCGTGTCCCGGCCGGACACGGCGCGGCGCGCGGCCAAGTCGGACTCGGGGAAGAGTCTGACTCGGGAAGACGAACCCGACAGGTGGGGTCCACCTGTCGGCGAGAGGGAGAGAGAGCGCGGGGGAGAATCGGGACGGGCCGAAGTTAGGCCGGAAGTGGAAAAGGCCGGGCCGGGGAAAAAGAAATCGGCCCGGGAAAAGAGAAAGAAGTGCGGGGAGGAAAAGCGAGCGGGAGAAAAGTCCAGGGGGCAAACTTGGACTGGGCCAAGAGTTCGAGGGGCGAAACCGAACTCGGCTATTTTAAACTTTTCTAAAACTCAAACAAAAGCAAATCAAATTCGAATTTAAACAGAATTTAAATTCCAACTTGATTTACTAGCAACCAAAAATATATGCAACAGCATGGATGCAACAAAAACTTATTTTGACTAAAAATAATTATTTAATGTGATATTTAAATTGATAAAAAGACTAGAAATTCCAATTAATTCCTAGAAAATTTATTTAAGCCTGAATAACTCCTAGAAAAATTCAAAGGGTTGCTACAATTTAAATGCGATGAATTTTAGGGTGTCACACAAAATAAATTGATAATTAAGTAAACTTGATACAAATGAATTAGACTGATTTCCTAGGAACGAATTAATTATACGATAATTAATCCGAGAAGCCAGAAAATAAAGCCAAAATTCAGGTCAAGTCTATGAAAATTTAATACAAATGAATTAGACCAATTTTCGAAATCAAATCAATTAGCATGGAATTGATTGGAAGGGTCGGAAATTAAGTCATAATTCATTATATCAATTCCCAGAGCACATTGAGATTGAGATGGCTAGAAAGTTAGCGGTCAAGTTAGTTGGTTAATTAGCAGGCTGAGAACTTGGGTTGGGTCCAGTTAGCGAGCTGAGTTAGAGGGCTGATCGAAGTTAGGTAGGGCAGTTAGCGGTTAGAGCCCAAGAATTAGTTGTTAGCTTTAGATTTAATTTAAATTTAGAATTCAAATTAAACCACACTCAAAGAACAAAAAAACCAACTAAGAGCCAAATCACACTAGCTTTAGATTGTCCTTAGCACACAAAGCATTTTAATTAGGTTAATTACTAGGAATTTAGAGAGTGCACAAGAATACAACCTTATGATTATGAGCAAAGCACATCAAACATGAAAATTTTTTGAAATCCACATTTTTAACATTCCAGAAAAATCCGGGATGTTACAATGGAGGCGACGGCGACGGCGGACCACGTGGGCTCGTCGCAGCTGGCCGGCCATGGGGAGGATTGTAACATCCCGAAAAATTGCGTAGGATTTGTTGAATGCAAAAATGTGAATTTTAAAATTTTTGGTGAATTGATGTGCATGCAAACCAACATATAAGCTTGCTCTCTATTTGCTCCCTTTGCTCTTAGGCAATAATAAATTAAATTAAAATGAAATTGAAGTGCTAAGGATAAATTTAGAGGTGAGTTGGTTTTTATTTGGCTTCTTGGTTCTTTCTTTGGATTTGAATTCATCATTAACCAAACTAATCCCTAAACCATTTCAAACCCTTCTAACTGTCGTGGGCCGAATCCTTTTTCCAAAGTCCGAAACGCCTCCCTGATCTCTCACTTCAACTCGCAAGCCGTCCCTGATCTCTTTTCCGAGCCAGCCAGCCTGTTCAGCCCAGCTCAGCTTCCGGCCCATCTCCGGCCCAAACCGCAGCGGCGCCTCCTCTCCTTTCTTCTCTCGCTGGCGAGCGGGACCCACACGCGAATTGTGCATCTTCCCCCTTCTTTCTTCTCTCCCACGCCCGGCGGAAAGCGCCGCTCCCGGCCAATCCTGGCGCCCGAGCTTGTGCGGCCCGTCGCGATCGCGACGCGTGGCCTGGGCACGGACGCCGAGCCACCCCGACCGTCCAAGCCCTCAAACCCTAGCGCCTCTCCTATAAAACCGACCCTATCGATCGTCTCCCACCTTGAGCCGCCGCCACCCCCATTGGGGTTTTCCCAGCCTACAATCCGAGAGGGAGAGGGGAGGAGAAGGAGAAGAGGAGAGTGGAGAAGAGGGAGACAGGCCAAGGGAGCAGCGGAGGTGAAGCTGGAGCACCCTGCCGCCGCAACGCCACCGAGCTGCAGACCGCCGCCGCTTCGCCGAAGCCGCGGACTCAATCCCTCTAACGTCGTGCAGCCATGCCGCCCCTGTTCGCCGTGGTCTCCATGCGCCGGGATGCCGGGCCGTGCGGACGCCATGGCCACGCCGCCGCTCTTCCACATCGGGGAGCAGCTGCGTGGGCCGAGCTCCCTCTCTTCCTTGCCAATCGCGTTCGCGAAGCCAAGCCCTATCTCATTCGTTTCCACCCGAGCCTCGCCGACCATCCCTCGACCCTTACCGTCGTTGCCGCCGCCGCCCGCCGAAGCGCCCTGGGCGCGACGTCGTGCGCGTGCGTGCGCGCTGGCTGAAGCCGCACGCGCAGCCACACCGAGACCCAGCCGGCCGAGCCGCAGCAGATCTATCCAAGCCGCAGTTTGATCCTGTAGACCCGGCCCTGGTGAACCCCTCTCTCGGTGTACGGTGGACCTGGTCTACCACGCCACGGAGGAAGCCAACCAGCCTCTTGGGCCACCAGCCCACCTCTGTTGGGCCGGCCCACTCCTTTCGGCCCGTTTCCAGCCCGCGAATCCTTTTTCCTCAACGCTGACAAGCCGGACCCACGCGTCATAGACTAACAGAGGCTGACCTGTGGGCCCAGTTGACCCCGCTGCCATTGACCGTTGACTGGTCAATGTTGACCAAGTTAACGCTGACGTCATCCGGACCCACGATGACGTCAGCAAAGCCGGCCCCACCGATGACGTCACCAGTGATGACGTGGCACGCTCTGGTGCTGCCACGTGTCCCAGCATGAGTGATTTTCTTTCTGGAATTATTTAATATTTTCAGAAAATGATTTAAACTTAGAAAATTCATAATAAATCAACCGTAGCTCAGAAAAATATGAAACCAGTTTCTATATTTTTCTAAAATCATGACCTACGCATTAGTGTAGAGTTTGGTGTTATTTGGGTCTTCTTGCTTCACTGTTTTGGTGTTTCTTTGCTAGTAGCTCCCATCTTTATTTTATTTCTACAAACTTAGGAGGACCGGAGAATCAAGAGGAGGACGTCTACAACTCCAACTACCGGAACGAAGAGGACGAGCAATACCCAGGTTCACGCCCAGCTATTCTCTGAAATACCTAGTAGACATGCAACTAGTATGCTAGCGCTTTACTTTACTCGCATGATAAACCTGCACTGCCTTTGTTATTATCCTGTTACCTTACTACCTACTCAATTTATAAATATGCTATGCTATGCATGTGTTGGGATGGTTGTGATTGTAGTCTGTGAGTTGGGTGGCTTGGGAGGAGTAGTGCAGCTAGGCGGTGGAGGCGAGTGATAACAACCCGATCGTTTGATCGGGGTGCTTTAGAACTGCACTCGGACAGTTCCTACGGAGTACCTGTTGCAGGTACATTTATGGATTACTTGAGATTGATGGATTTGAGGAGTTTGGGCGGCAATACCTGTAATGGGTGCCGATTGCGGACCGTTCCGGCGGATCGCTTTGACGCTGATACTCGCCTTACCGACAATTAAGGGTCGTATCGGGATGACCCGGACATTGGAATTTACGGTGCTCACCATCTACCCAGAATGGGGAGGGTTCCAGCAAGCCTACTGAGTGCGGTACCAGGGCTGTAGGAGATTCGAGTATGATATGTGTAAGGGGGACTCGTTACGGCGTACTCTCCCTGATTTACCACTGCCCCCGACTGACCCCGGTGGGAAGGTTTCACATCCCTGGGGCAGATGTTAGCGTGCAGATGTTTCCCGAGCCCAGGGAAGCAGGATGGTACCGTTGCTTTATAGGGTCTTTGAGCAGGATGGTACCGTTACTCTTTAGAGTCTTTGCTGTGGGCTGTGTCTCAAGACGGCTAGCTACCGTCTGCAACTCGGGTGATTCCTTGAGCGCAACCTCTGCAGAGTGAAAACTATATGTATAGCCGTGTCCACGGTCACGGACGATCCTTCATCTGGCTTATTCTGATTAGCATGGGATTCTGCTTTCTTACCTCATCCTTGATTTGGGTTATGAGAGGTTGGTTCAGCTGAGGCTGTTGAGACAAGGTGGGGAGGGAGCTCACCGAGTCGACTAGCGAGTGAAAGGAGTTGGCAGATGTTTATTGCGGGAATTGAGGCAGGACGAGCCCGATGTGGTTGTGAGTTTGATGGATGGCTTGGGGAGAGTATGTGCTTGTGAGGAAAGGTGTTTGGAGATGAGATGATCTTGGTTAATGCTGCTGCTTGCGCATAGGAAACCCCAGCTTACTTTCCTTGAATATTTTATTACTAATTTAGGCCACTATAAAGCTTTGCTGCATATTATGGTTGGCGACGTGGACCTGTCCCAATTCCTTGGGGACAGTCTTTGGGTACACAGGAGAAGACTCCGAGTACAAGATCAATCTCGACGGATGATGCAATCGAGGGTTGTGCGCTGCGCTCAAGGATGCCTGTGGAGGTGAAGCCCGAAGCACCAGAAGCTTATAGCTATCCGCTGCGTAGCTGTTTTCCTTCTATCGTTTAGCCCAGAGGGCTTGTACCATATCGCTATGTATTTATATCATGTTTGAGGACCCTAATCAATGTATGGATGTGATTTCCGCTGAAATGAGTTCTGTACGTGATAGCTGTTGTTCCTGGGACTATCACAAGGGTACAGGGAGTCGGATTCTCGTAGTTGGGAATCCGGTTCGTTTCAAGGATGACGACAACATGGCGGTGTTGCTGTTCCTCAACAGCGACGGGAGGGAGGAGGCGGAAAGGCGGATAGGGCTGACCCCGCCTCCTCCAAATCCACCACGCCGGCGGAGGAGTCTGAGGCGGATCCCGGCCCCGGCGGAGCTCGGCGGGAATTGGGCCTTCCATGGCAGATCCACCGGCCGGAGGCGGGGAGGGCGGCGGCGGCGCTCGAGAGAAGGTAGGGAGGGCGGCGACGGCGTTGGAGCGGGCGGCGCGGGAGCGGAAGAAGAAGCGCGGGAAAGAAAGGACGAACGGTTGGGCCTCCCGCACGCGGATGGAAGAAATAGCAACTCGGGCCTGGGTTGACATATTTGAGTCTCCTTGGGTGGATTTTAGGTCCGGACCTAAAATAGCAACTCATATAGGTCCTCTGCTGGAGCTCATTTTTTGGCTGTTTTTAGATCCCGAGATAGTTTTTAGATATAGCAACTCAGTTTACAAACTCTCTTGGCGATGCTCTAACAAACACGTCCAGTCAAGCGGGCGGCCACCGGCCAGGCCTCGATCGCATTCATCTCTTTGTTTTTTTTCATCTGCATTAGCCCGTTAAACCAGGATCTGACTCCGCCACTTTGATCGACGGCTGAGACTGCTGCCAGAGGGCGCCGCTCGATCATGGGGTTAAAATGCGCAAATTATACACTCAGTTTGTTGGCTCCTACTCCCTCCGTACTATTTATGAAAGAGAATTGAAAAATTAGAAATATACTCAAAGGCCGTATGGCGGGAACGGTTTTGAAAACAGAAACATGGTCTGTGAGAGAAAATCTCTTTTGGAACTGTGGTAACTATAGAAAATACATTTGGCCAAACAAATACAAAATAAAATGGATACATTGATCTTCGAAACGACTGGGTTTGGAACTTCTGTGATTTGCGACTTGTGGCAGCTTGAATGCTCCAGAGCTCATCTGTGAGGAACTTGGCCCTTGTTTAGATGCCAAGTTTGGGGTGCCAAACTTGGGGTTTCGCAATCATTGCGTCAACGTAGCATTTGGTCTGTATGTGTGAAAAATTGTCTAAAAATTGATTAATTAGGATTAAAATGTTCGTCTCGCGGAGTACAACAAAACTGTACAATTAGTTTTTGATTTTATCTACATTTAGCACTCCATGTATGTGTCAATATTTTGATGTGATGAGAATCTTCTTTTTGCATATTGAACTTTGAAGGTGGAATTTGGGATCTAAACAAGGTCTTGATGTTCTTTTTGGCACTCTTCTGCAGGTAGTACTCATCCTGGAGCAGCTGGCCGAGCTTTGGAAGCAGAGTGCCCAGTCCTCCCGTCGCGAACTCCATGGCTCGTAGAGCAGCAGGTTGCTTGATGGTTGAGAACTTGATCGAGATTTTGCACGACAGGCGGCAAGTTGTGTGGTCAGTCGCGGAGGAGCTATTCACCTCCCTCGTCTTTATCTATCAATTCGCGGAGCTCGATCTGCAGGTGTTTTTTTTTCTCTCCTCACTGTTATCAACAATGAGACCACCGTTGGTCCAGCAATGGGCATATGCTTTAGCTCGTACCAATGCCCGTATCACGTGCAGTCACGCGGCCGGCCTCGATCGCATGCATCTGTTTGTTTTTCATCTGCCTTTTGGCCCGTCAAACCTGGATCCTGTCCTGTCCTCCATTCGTTGGGTGCGCATGCTGGTAGTAGTTTAGTATGCACACCCTCCTATATGCCAAAGAAAAGAGTATCTTATACGAAGTGTAAACACACCCTGTCTATCCCCTGTTCACACCATTCATACTTTATTCATAACAATGACATAAACCATCTCCATTAGAAAATTTCAGGACACTAAGCAAGTTTAGGAGAAGTAGTAATTAAGGTATAATGCACTCATAAGCAAAAAGAAGTAGAAAAATATCGTTCAGATATAACCAAGTGATGTCCTATTTAGAAGTTCCCCTCACAAGTTCACAACAAACACAAGGTGCTATTCTAGGTGGTTAAAAGTCGAAGAATCTTCTTTCCCCCAGTTCGCTCAGCTTGGGCGACACGGGAGGCAGGGAGGTATAGATGGCCAAATGGACTAAGGTAGATGGGCGCCCGAGGCCTGACACTAGCACGGTCCGGCCCATGTTGCATAGTGTCCATGCCGGTCTGGCACTATGCATCGTGTAGTGCTGGGTCGTCATTCTCGGGCCGTAGTGCCGGCCCAAGCAAGGCGCGGTTTTTGAGCCGGCACGATGCAGCACAACAAAAGCCTACTAGCGCCCCCGGCCCATAAACCCAATATAAATATCAAAACCCTACCTTTTCTCCTCATTTCTCTCCTCTCCCCCGAACAACGGCCTCCGTCCCTCGCCCTTGCGCGTCCCCCGCTCCCAGGGACCGCCGCTGCCGAAGGGTCCCAGCCTAGATCCACGTCGTCACCACCAATATCCACGTCGTTGTCACTGGAAGCGGTCGGGATCCGCATCGCCGCCGCCAAGATCCACGCGGCTGGGGGCTGGCCTGGACCTCATAGTGTCTGGGCCGGCATTAGCACACGGTAGTGCAGAAGGCCATAGGGCCGTCCTTGGGCCGGGAGTTCGGCACGCAATGCCGGCACGGCACAGCACGACCAGACCATCGTACCTGATAGTGCCGTGCTGGATAGTGCTAGTGCCGTGCGGCCCGTATGGCCATCTGTACAAGTGAGAGGCCTGTCAGTGTGCTATGCGTCCAGCGTGCATGTGATACTTCCACACGTCAGCGGTGCTCGATCGTATGGCTAGCCAGCGATCAACTTATTCCATGCTTCCTTAGCTTATACTCCGTACATGCATATGAATGGTTCCGAACAAATGAAGAATACCGATGACCTAGGAAACAGTATGTGTTCATTCACCCCATATATAAGTAATTTGTGCCAAGCTATATATAGCGCTACCATATTTTCTATATTACTTATGGACACTAGCCTAACTTAATTATTTGGTAGGTTAATTTATTTATTATTACTGAATTAGGAATTAATGAAATCAAGAAACTACAGTAAGGTTCAAATCAACGTGTATAGCATTCCTATATTATGGTTTGTCGATCTCGTTATATATATAGACCCATGCCATAGTTGTTGTTTCCTGCTCTACGTACAGCTGCCCCTGCCAGGTGTACACGTTACGTATTTTCTTCCGCCGTGTCGCGTGACCCATCCATGGCCACGATCAAGCCGATCATGGCGGCGGCGGGAGGACGCCGGCTTCTCATCGACCTCCCGGAGCCGCCATTAGCGCCCAACGGGGAGCCGCTGCTGCAGGATTACTCCGGCAGCAGCCACCTCTCATCGTCCCATACGTCAGGCGTGGTGCTGCCCTTCCTCATCGTCATCGCCGTGATCATCGCCTGGCTCTTCTACCCCATCTGCAAGAAGGCGGAGCAGGAGGAGCGCAGCAACAACGACGGCGGCGGCCCTCGTGCACGACGACGTCCACCGCCGATTAGCAGCAACAACAACAACACCGGCGGCGGCGGCGAGGGTCGTCGTCGAGCGCTCCGGCAGCAGCAGCAGCACGCCGTGGCAGTGGCGGCGGTGGCCGTGGACATCGAGTCATCACGGCAGCCGCCGCCGGCGCTGGAGTGCACGTACCGGGCGGACGAGCCGTGGGAGGAGAGGTCGTGCTCGGTGTGCCTGGCGGAGCTCGCCGACGGCGAGGCCATGAGGGTGCTGACGCCGTGCCTGCACTACTTCCACGCCGCCTGCGTCGAGCAGTGGCTGCGCAGGAGCGCCACCTGCCCGATCTGCCGTGCTCCCTTGGCCGCCGCCGCCGTCGCAGCAGCCAAAGGCGGCGGCCGGCGCCGGCGGACCTAATTAGTGAGTAGAGTAGCTAGCTCTACGTGTACGTACGTGGTGTATCGATCAGCAACAGGTTTGTATGTACGTACACGTACGACATATATACTTGCAGTAGTTCTCTTGTAATTAGGTGCGTGGTTCATTCTTGGATGAATTCGTGCGGTTTCTAAATATAAAATCCTTCTCCAGTCCCTGACCCCCCCTAATAAACCCCAAATCTAGCTGCTTATTGATTCGTTCCCAATAGATTATGAAATAGGAAAACAATGCCGTTATTAGGTGCCCGTTACGTTGTGCAAGGAGAAGAACTTGAATTTCATTAATGACGAGGAGAAGAACATGCATCGGTATATATCACCCCGGTTTGATTTCATTTGATGACCGTCGCCTTCTCTTTTTTTTGAACGAACCGCACAGGACAGTTCCTCGCGCTGCATCTTTCGTTCCCCGCGTGCTCTGGCGGCCTCGATCACCCTGGCCGGCTAGCTTCCACCAAGCAGCCATCCCTCGATCATCTCGTGCTCTGCTCTGATCCGCTGCCCCAGCACGGCCGGTCCTCGCGGATGTGCCAACCTTACCTCCAGTCTCAGTGGAAGTTTCATGTACAATAAATTGATTGTCATGTCAGCATTTTTTATGATGTGGTACTGTATTAATGAAGAGAGATGAAACTCCATGTACACAGTTACCTAGACAGTTTGTGTCTTACATGTGACCTAGGAAACAACAATTGATGAAACTATGCATTAAGAGAGAGATGTTTCATCCTAACTAGTTTTAAACACTTTTAGATGATGTGTAATTGTGTCCATGAAACTTTTATTGAGACGGGCACGCTCGGCAAATAGAAAGCGCATTGGTGGGATGACGTGGCTCCGCTGTAGAGAGCACTATCAACCCGTTGCGGGTGCCTTACAGTTAAAACTAGCCCCGTGACTGCCGCCGCGCCTATCTATACAGACAGATAACAATCCACCTCCATCCAGCTTGAGAACTCGATCATACCCGGCCAGACAATAAGCTGAACACCGGCCGAGCAGTACGTGTGCGTGCAATAACACAAAAGAGAGCTGAGGATCGATCGGGAGAAGACTTTAGTTTGGAGGCTTGGAGCCAACATGTTTCCACTGCCAAAGTGCGTCGCTCTGCGCTCAAAGCATGACAACAGCTACCTGCGCACCGTGCACGACGAGAGCCACGGCAGCAACGTCGTCGAGCTAAGCGGCAGCGGCGGCGTCATGAACCCGCGCTCCAGGTTCTACCTTTTGCCATCCAAGGAGCACGGCGGGCTTATGCACGTCAGATGCTGCTACAACAAGTACTGGGTGCCCCAGCAGCGCCTGCTTAACGGTAGCGCTCGCTGGATCGTTGGCACCGCAGATGAGCCGGAGGAGGACCTCTCCAAGTCATCGTGCACCCTCTTTAAGTCCATCATATCCCCATCGCCGGCGAAGACGACGACCGCTCCATTAGGTAACTCGACCTCTTGTTCATATATATATGATTGCTTGTATGTAAACGTACAGCTAGCCTCATATTTCTGTGCATATCATCTCTCGACCTAGGTCCTAGAAACTAGCTAGTATATATATATCTATATTAATTTTTTTATATA
>OAMR01000413.1:787487-824019 GCA_900205405.1 Echinochloa crus-galli
GGCACTATGCATCGTGTAGTGCTGGGTCGTCATTCTCGGGCCGTAGTGCCGGCCCAAGCAAGGCGCGGTTTTTGAGCCGGCACGATGCAGCACAACAAAAGCCTACTAGCGCCCCCGGCCCATAAACCCAATATAAATATCAAAACCCTACCTTTTCTCCTCATTTCTCTCCTCTCCCCCGAACAACGGCCTCCGTCCCTCGCCCTTGCGCGTCCCCCGCTCCCAGGGACCGCCGCTGCCGAAGGGTCCCAGCCTAGATCCACGTCGTCACCACCAATATCCACGTCGTTGTCACTGGAAGCGGTCGGGATCCGCATCGCCGCCGCCAAGATCCACGCGGCTGGGGGCTGGCCTGGACCTCATAGTGTCTGGGCCGGCATTAGCACACGGTAGTGCAGAAGGCCATAGGGCCGTCCTTGGGCCGGGAGTTCGGCACGCAATGCCGGCACGGCACAGCACGACCAGACCATCGTACCTGATAGTGCCGTGCTGGATAGTGCTAGTGCCGTGCGGCCCGTATGGCCATCTGTACAAGTGAGAGGCCTGTCAGTGTGCTATGCGTCCAGCGTGCATGTGATACTTCCACACGTCAGCGGTGCTCGATCGTATGGCTAGCCAGCGATCAACTTATTCCATGCTTCCTTAGCTTATACTCCGTACATGCATATGAATGGTTCCGAACAAATGAAGAATACCGATGACCTAGGAAACAGTATGTGTTCATTCACCCCATATATAAGTAATTTGTGCCAAGCTATATATAGCGCTACCATATTTTCTATATTACTTATGGACACTAGCCTAACTTAATTATTTGGTAGGTTAATTTATTTATTATTACTGAATTAGGAATTAATGAAATCAAGAAACTACAGTAAGGTTCAAATCAACGTGTATAGCATTCCTATATTATGGTTTGTCGATCTCGTTATATATATAGACCCATGCCATAGTTGTTGTTTCCTGCTCTACGTACAGCTGCCCCTGCCAGGTGTACACGTTACGTATTTTCTTCCGCCGTGTCGCGTGACCCATCCATGGCCACGATCAAGCCGATCATGGCGGCGGCGGGAGGACGCCGGCTTCTCATCGACCTCCCGGAGCCGCCATTAGCGCCCAACGGGGAGCCGGGGCCGCCGCCGAAGGCTTACTCCGGCAGCGGCAGCCTATCATCGTCCCAGACGTCAGGCGTGGTGCTGCCCTTCCTCATCGTCATCGCCGTGATCATCGCCTGGCTCTTCTACCCCATCTGCAAGAAGGCGGAGCAGGAGGAGCCCGGCAACAACGACGGCGGCCGTCGTCGTCCACCGCCGAACAACAACAACAACACCGGCAGCGGCGGAGGCGAGGGCCGTCGTCGAGCGCTCCGGCAGCAGCAGCAGCACGCCGTGGCAGTGGCGGCGGTGGCCGTGGACATCGAGTCATCACGGCAGCCGCCGCCGGCGCTGGAGTGCACGTACCGGGCGGACGAGCCGTGGGAGGAGAGGTCGTGCTCGGTGTGCCTGGCGGAGCTCGCCGACGGCGAGGCCATGAGGGTGCTGACGCCGTGCCTGCACTACTTCCACGCCGCCTGCGTCGAGCAGTGGCTGCGCAGGAGCGCCACCTGCCCGATCTGCCGTGCTCCCTTGGCCGCCGCCGCCGTCGCAGCAGCCAAAGGCGGCGGCCGGCGCCGGCGGACCTAATTAGTGAGTAGAGTAGCTAGCTCTACGTGTACGTACGTGGTGTATCGATCAGCAACAGGTTTGTATGTACGTACACGTACGACATATATACTTGCAGTAGTTCTCTTGTAATTAGGTGCGTGGTTCATTCTTGGATGAATTCGTGCGGTTTCTAAATATAAAATCCTTCTCCAGTCCCTGACCCCCCCTAATAAACCCCAAATCTAGCTGCTTATTGATTCGTTCCCAATAGATTATGAAATAGGAAAACAATGCCGTTATTAGGTGCCCGTTACGTTGTGCAAGGAGAAGAACTTGAATTTCATTAATGACGAGGAGAAGAACATGCATCGGTATATATCACCCCGGTTTGATTTCATTTGATGACCGTCGCCTTCTCTTTTTTTTGAACGAACCGCACAGGACAGTTCCTCGCGCTGCATCTTTCGTTCCCCGCGTGCTCTGGCGGCCTCGATCACCCTGGCCGGCTAGCTTCCACCAAGCAGCCATCCCTCGATCATCTCGTGCTCTGCTCTGATCCGCTGCCCCAGCACGGCCGGTCCTCGCGGATGTGCCAACCTTACCTCCAGTCTCAGTGGAAGTTTCATGTACAATAAATTGATTGTCATGTCAGCATTTTTTATGATGTGGTACTGTATTAATGAAGAGAGATGAAACTCCATGTACACAGTTACCTAGACAGTTTGTGTCTTACATGTGACCTAGGAAACAACAATTGATGAAACTATGCATTAAGAGAGAGATGTTTCATCCTAACTAGTTTTAAACACTTTTAGATGATGTGTAATTGTGTCCATGAAACTTTTATTGAGACGGGCACGCTCGGCAAATAGAAAGCGCATTGGTGGGATGACGTGGCTCCGCTGTAGAGAGCACTATCAACCCGTTGCGGGTGCCTTACAGTTAAAACTAGCCCCGTGACTGCCGCCGCGCCTATCTATACAGACAGATAACAATCCACCTCCATCCAGCTTGAGAACTCGATCATACCCGGCCAGACAATAAGCTGAACACCGGCCGAGCAGTACGTGTGCGTGCAATAACACAAAAGAGAGCTGAGGATCGATCGGGAGAAGACTTTAGTTTGGAGGCTTGGAGCCAACATGTTTCCACTGCCAAAGTGCGTCGCTCTGCGCTCAAAGCATGACAACAGCTACCTGCGCACCGTGCACGACGAGAGCCACGGCAGCAACGTCGTCGAGCTAAGCGGCAGCGGCGGCGTCATGAACCCGCGCTCCAGGTTCTACCTTTTGCCATCCAAGGAGCACGGCGGGCTTATGCACGTCAGATGCTGCTACAACAAGTACTGGGTGCCCCAGCAGCGCCTGCTTAACGGTAGCGCTCGCTGGATCGTTGGCACCGCAGATGAGCCGGAGGAGGACCTCTCCAAGTCATCGTGCACCCTCTTTAAGTCCATCATATCCCCATCGCCGGCGAAGACGACGACCGCTCCATTAGGTAACTCGACCTCTTGTTCATATATATATGATTGCTTGTATGTAAACGTACAGCTAGCCTCATATTTCTGTGCATATCATCTCTCGACCTAGGTCCTAGAAACTAGCTAGTATATATATATCTATATTAATTTTTTTATATACAATGAAAATAATTAAAGTTTCGGCTCCAACCCCTTCATAGAAGTGAAGGGGCATCGGTCCATAGTTATTACAAGTAAAATCTAAGTTTAGGCCACATATCAGTTCAACATTATTGACAAATGTGTGAAATAAACAGCCGTCTATGGGACGCGAAGAACTCCATGGCTCTTGAATCTAAATATTGACACAGCTTGACAACCTCCTCCTTTTATCATCTGTGTGTTGCAACAGAGCCCAAAACTAAAGTCAGTGCATCCCTCTGAATAGAACCTGCAAAAAAGTTTTTGGTTTGCATTTGTCATTCCTCGTGAGCCATATAGCCCAACAAAGAGAGGCAACCCTTGTCAATAACGATAAATTATGTTTCGAGCCTCCAATTTAAACCACCCATTAAATAGATCATGAGTGTTCCGAGATTCCAAACACAACATATACTGCACGTCATAAAAATCTAGCATAATGACATTCAAAAAACAAATGTTGGATGGTTTCAAGTTTACTACAGAAACAATAAACTTTACTACTATCATTCCAATTTTTCTTGACTAAATTGGATCACTTCCCTTTTAAGATACCACATGAAAATCTTTATTTTGAGAGGAATCTTCATATGCCAGATTCTTGTGTAGTTCCAATTCCGTTATTGACTAGGTACTTATACATAGACTTAACAATGAACAAACCATTCTTATGAAGGTTCCACCAAAATGGGATATATATCGTAATAATATATATATATGTTCACAATTCTTTGTTTAATTATAGGTATATATACATGACAGGTTCCTCCATTCCCAGCTAGGAAAATGTGCTGGCTTGTTATCCACTCCTGATACGTCCATACGTCGCTACTTGCATATAGCACATGAAGAAGATGGTCGTGGCAACAATCTCGTTGATGCCTACACTGTCATTGATGTGTCTAGGCAGAAGCAGCTGCCGTCATATGTTGCTTTCCAAGATGCCAACGGTTATTTCCTCGGTGGGATGTATCATGGGGGTAATAATTATCTTCAGTTCAGTATAAAAGATATTGGAAATAAAAAAGTGGTGCAAAATGTGTTAACGGATGGGTCGTTTGTTCGTATAAAATCCATGTATCATGGCTATTTGTGGAGGCGCAGCCCAAATTGGATCTGGGCTGATAATGCCGATGTAAACAGCTGGAGCAACCCTGACACAATATTCAAGGTGATCACCGGGGATGACTTCATTGCACTCCAAAACCAGGGCAACAAGAATTTCTGTATTGGGTTAACCAAAGACGGGAAGTCAGACTGCCTCAATGTTGCCGTTGGTTCGCTCACAAATGCTGCTAGAATGCAGTGCTATGAACCAATTGTTTCTCGGCGCATCTATGATGTTGATTTTCGCCTGAATGAAGCTAGGATCCAAACCACGAATGTTGAGGGCCTCGATTCTCAAGTTCTTAAGAATGGTAGTACCACTGAAACACAAGAAACCGAATTAGCGTTCACCTACACAAATACAGTCTCTAGTACCTGGAGTTCTACTGTTTCAATGAAGATAGGCATCAAAACTGAATTTCAGGCTGGGATTCCATTTGTTGTTGATGGGAAAATTGAGGTGAGCGCTGAATTTAGTGGAACTTATGAATGGGGGGAAACCAAAACTGAAGAAAAACAAGTTAGCAAAAAAACTACTGTCAAAGTTCCTCCAATGAAGAAAGTAACAGTACTAGCCATAGGATCAAACGGTGTCTGTGACATTCCCTTCTCATACAAACAGACAGATGTTCTGTTCACTGGAGAGGAGGTTACCCAGGAATTCACCGATGGCTTGTATCTTGGTGTTAAAACCTCCAGTGTCACATTTGAAACCAAAGAAGAAGATCTGCAGTGAAGACTGAAGAGGCTTGCGTGCATGGACCATGAGAGGTGAAAACTACATCATATGTACTAAATAAAGATGTAGTAGTTAGCATGCATATATGCAAGGGTCCTGGCATATCTCTGGTGTTCACCCATGCTCCTACAAGGGCTAGCAGTTTTATAATTTTTGAATTAAGAACTTCACGAATAATCTTGGATTTAGCTTTCCAATTATGATCACGAATATTGAGCTATGTCAGTGTAACACCCTAAAATTCATCACAATTAAATTGTAGCAACCCTTTGAATTTTTCTAGGATTTATTAAGGCTTAAATAAAGGACGGTGCTATCGCTATCGATCTCACCGTTAAAGTTATAATGAACGTCCGAGGGATTGCAGGCGGGGATTAGATGGCACACGGAAAGAGGGGGTGGACGCAATTCCCCAGCGCAGTCTTATTAGGAGTAGAGATAGATCAGGGGACGTGAATAACCTTGACTTCATTCGCGGATTCGCTTACTCAAAGACGGATTTCATCTGCAATTTATTCTGGTGGATTATGCACGGGCCCAAATCCTTTTCCCGGCCTGCTGCTCCCCCGCTTACGGCCCAGCGCCGGCCCGTCCCGCTTCTCCCCATCTCTCTCTCCCCGCGTCGCTGACGGGTGGGACCCCCCTGTCAGGGTCGTCGTCTCCGACGGGGATTCCTCCCCGAGTTCGTCCCGACGCCGCCTCCGCCTCCGACTCCGTTTCCTGCCGCCGCACGCCTGCCGAGGTCCCGGTCCCCGGTCTACTTAAAGCGCCCGCCGTCCGCAGTCCTTCCCATCGAAAATCGAAGTCGCGGGCCCTCGAACCCTAGCGCGTCGCCGCCTTTGACCGAGCTCGAGCCGCCGCCGTCGTCAATCGCCGTCCCGAGCCTGTCCTCGCCGAGATTGGCCCTGGTGAGTTCGCCATCGCCTTCTCGTCCTTCCTGTCTAGTTCTTGTAGCAAATTGCAGCCCCTATCCTCGCGTCCGCGTCGCACCCGAGAGCTCCACCGTCATGGTCCGTCGTCGGTGTGTGTCCCTAGTCGTCCAGAGCCCCCTAGGTGAACTCGTCGTGGTCCAGTGAGTCCATAGGACCAAGTCCCGTCGTGAATCGAGCCGCGTAGCGTTTTTCCGAACCTTCTCCGGCGATGCTCCGCCGTGGAAACGGGCGACGCCGCCGTCCCGGCCGTCGTCGTCGTCGGCCGATTACCTGATCCGTTTCCGACCCTTCGATCAAGATCCAACGGCCCGGAATAGATCTAACCCAAGTCAAATAAACCAAATAACGGTCAGCGCTGCGATTTTTGCAAAGAAGCCCTTAAAGTTTTTGGAAATCAATCCGCGGTCCAGTTTAGTTCAAAAATAATTATATTTAGGTCATTTTTTCTTCTGTTTTAGCCCCTGCAAGTTTTAAAATTATGCCCGAGGTCCAAGTTTTGTTATTTTATGGTTTAGCCCTCGAGTTTTTATACAAAATTATGTTTTAGCCCCTGGTTTTTCGTAGTTAAGCCCCTGGAACTTTTAAAACTTTGCCAGCAAGTCCCTGAACCTTAGAAAAGCCATATCTTTTGCGTTTTAACTCCGATTTTAGTGATTCTCGCGCTCACGCGTTCGTTGTAGCGTGTAGATTAGTTTTGTGCTATTGTTTTCTCATGTTGGAATTGTTTGGTGTACTGTTTCTTATTTGTTTTATTGTTTCCTTGCATGTGAATGTGTGATGCGATTAGGAAACGACCAGTTCGAGGATTTCTCTGAAGAACCAACTGTTGGAGAAGGATTTGAGCAGCAACAAAGTTGGGAAGAAGGCAAGTGTATTATGTCATGCAAATGTCCTAATAATTATTAATTTCACCACACATGCATGTGTCTTAATCTGATGGGTTCCTATTTAAGGATTTGCCTAGCCACTATATTCCCATGTCCCTGAAACTGGGTTACTTAATTAATATTGATGGTAGATGATGCTTAGCTTGCTCAACTGGGATTGGTTAAATGAACCCCTACTCTATGTTCCATATACTCTTTGAAATAATTAAATGGCAAGATCATATCTTTTTAATTAGAACATGGAGAACCACCCAGGAAAACAGTACAACCATGAGTGCCATATGGCTCTGGCTTTGACTGACTAATTAGGTGCTCTAGTTTATGGTAGCTTTACTCGGAAGGGGCATGGGGGGGCGGCGGTTGACGGGGTATAGCTCGGTCCTCTTGAGCTGTGGGCTTTGGTAAGAGACAGACCTCATTAGGGAGGGTTATGCTTTGCTTCTGAACCGGAAACCTTAGCGGGCTATCATTTATTAGAGTGCTTTTGTAAAGGTCTCATAGTGAAACCCAGTATTCAGTCCACGTGGTGTGGGAAGGGTACAATGCTCTCGGGCAATGGGAATCACGCTGTGACGTCTACCATATATGTGTAAACTGATCCTGGCGCACACATGAGATGCACCTGGTTTTGCCTTAAAAACCGGGTGTGACAGTCAGCTCTTGTTGTAGCCTAAATGTCATTACTTCCTGAATCAAGTTTTAGCTTTAATATTTTGATCTTCCTTCGTCCCTCTGCATTACTTCAACATGAGTAGACCAGACAACCCCCACCCCAGTCGCTCATCATGGACGATCATGATCCGGGATGTTTACATATATACAGAAAATACAGAATGGAATAAATCGTTGGTGCCAATTCAATAATCATTCAGGATTATATTCATGTCGTCTCCCACACCAATGTTGGCATATCTCCCTTCCAGGATTTGATATCCTCGCTCCTAGAACTTAAATAGTAAATTAATGTGCCACTACCCAATTCACAGGGCTCTTAATTCTGGTGTGGTATTTATTGCTTTTTCCAGTGTGAAAATGATATATTGTAGATTTATATTCTGAAGTACTAGTTTCATAAATAACCATGGGCCAGCTTTGCTTTCGGCTTAAGTCCTGTAGGGTGTAGGCAAACTTGGGAACAGCTTTTGGGTGTTCCACCAGGCACCAGTAGGTGTGAGCCCCGACATAGTAGTGTTTTCTTACCAGAAATTTCTTAGAAACGGGTCAAAAAAAAAATTCCATAGGAAACAGTACAACTTCCACAGGAATTTGTGAATACTTTGGCGTTCCGAATAAGGTTAAAAAAACTGAGGATTGGCACCATCATACCAGGAGAACAGAGAAGAACCAAGTGTTGGCAAGGGATTCAGAAAATTCAGTCTGAATTCATCGCTTGCCAGCATTGTCAGTACCTATGTAGAACATATCCTCGCCACAGCTTCGGAATCATGACCAAAGTGCACTCAATGGGATCAGGGAGAGAACGCACAGCCTAGTGCACGGTACTAGCCAAATTCTATGTACAATGGGCAATGCCAAACATACTGCAGAAACATGAAAAGAAAAGGATTGCCGCAATGGCTATATTTTTATGGTACAAAACTACAAACAAAGCGTGTGAATGTTTTGTCAGACTCCATTGATCACATCTTCCTCAGGTTATCAAGCCGCGCCTGCAAGTCGTCGTCGATTCCACCATCCAGCCCACCTGCAGCTTCAGCCTGAGCAGGAACTTTTCCCGCTGCGACCGGTTTAGCAACTGCAGTCGCAGGAGCCTTGACAAGCTGGTTGGAGAGAGAAGAAAATCAGGATTGCATATCAGTATCATCCATCAAACTACAGCCCAGAGTAATCTACATCATCAGGATCTGAATAATGCAAGAGCATTGTTACCTCTGAGTTGACATCAATGCCAATTTCATCGAGGACTTGGCTCACAAGTTCTTCTGTTTCTTCCTCCTCCTCGTCGCCCTCCAATGCATCATCGATGGCATCGTTCATCACTTCACTAACCATCTCCATCTTCTCATTCTGCATCTCAAACTCCCGCATTATCTTCTGCAAAGCAGGAAGATTCATCTGCCTGTTCATTTGTCCCATGGCTTTTGTGACACCCTTCATAGCTTCACCCATTGCTTGTGTTGATTTCAAAGTCTGTAAATTGGACATCACTCATCAGGAGATTTATAACAGAGGGTTCATGAACTTCAACAATAAGAACATCAGAATTTCCACAGTATCAAGCTCACTGGGAAAGACTAAGACACCTGAGATAATAGTGATTGGTCTCATCATTTGTACACACAAAGTAACCTGATTAAATGTCGCAAAACAGATGTAGAACGTTCTTGTAGTTACCTGAATGCGAAGAGATACACCTTGTAGCTGGGACTTCAGCGCATAAAATTTTGTGATCTGGTGCCTTGTGCGGATAAGGTCCTTTGCCATGATTTTTACAGCTCCCTGTGAACAATGCCCACCATATCAAAATATATTACATGAGCATGAAAAGTGCATGTTCCAAACCTGAACTACGAGCAATTGCAGCCAAAAGAAAGGGCATGTTAATCCAAAGTTTCCAACAAATCAAATTGGCCAGCTTATCCTATCTGGAGATGTAAGCAACTGATTTTGCACTAAAGTGGACAGTTTCGACAGGATCCAATTCATGACAAAAGGTGGACATGAAGACAATAACTCTGTCCCAACACATCATGAACAATCAAATTCAAATACAATGCCATGTTTTTCAGAACTTGACCAAATCAATACCGATAACTGAAGCACAAGTAAAAACCATGGCAATAGGCAGCTCAGGGAGGGGAAGGGATAATGTGTATGGTCTTCCTTTTTAGATCATTCAGCTGCCATGTTGGAATCATATCAAGGTTCACAAATGCACGTTGCTACATCAACATTCACAGAGGAAAACACGGCTGAATCAGGCCAAACAAGAGAAAAGTTGCACGCACCATCTGCCCCTGCTTGGCCACCTTCTTGATCTCATTGATGAGCTTCTTCTCCTGGGTCTGCAGGCCCTGCCTCTCCCTCTCAATCTCCCTGATGGACTTCTCAAGCATCCGCTTATTCTCCCGCAGCAGCTCTGGCATTGAGCAAGATGATGAGAAAACCATGGAAACTATGAGTATGAGACAAATGAACGGCAGAAGAATACATCCAATTTGAAGGGGGCAGCAGTAGCAGCATCACAGGATTATTAATCATGTAGTTTCTTAAGTAAATCAACTGGCCAGAACTTGCATTCCTTCACTGATTTAGAACTTTTTTCAGAATGGTAGCAAATGACATGGCCATGGGGAGCAAAACAGCATCTTTTGTTTTTACACCAAAAAATTAGAGACATTAATACCTCAAGAAATCGAAAAGTTTGGGTTTTTCCTAGGGTGTAAATAAAACTAATATAGCGACTGCAACATGTTCCTTCGGGGAGGAAGGAATCCCAGCGAGATCAACACACAGGAAGAAAAATAAATAAATACCCGTTGACTTTTGGGTGTATCGTCAGCGGGGGAACCGAGAAAGGCGTCGGATTTCTCGATCGGGTGCCAAGAGCAACAGAAAGATGCCTAATTTGTCGGGCGGTGCCATCTGGAGGGAGGCAGGAGATGGGGCGCGAGCTGAATCGAGCGAATCGCAGAACAAGGAAGGAAGAGGGGTTACCGGCTGGGGTCTTCTTCTTGCCGAAGATGAAGCTCATGGTGGCCGGCGGGCGGGCGGACGGAGACGAAGACGACGATTGATCTCCTCCGATCCGGCGACTGCGATTCGGTGCCGCGGAAGAATCGAATGAAATCAAATCAAATCCCTCTGCGCTTGGGAGCTGGGATTGGCAAGTCTTGTCCGGTTGGGGCTCCTCTGGCTTTGGGGATGGGGATTTGGTTGGACTTTGGAGGGGTTGGTTCGTCGCGAAGGCTTTGAAGCTTCCGGTTGCTGTTGGGTTGGTTGCGCCCTCCCCTCGTCTTCTTCGCTCTTCGCTTGCAACGGAACGGAACGCGGTTTCCACAGCGACGACGCGTCCAGGATTTTTTTTTCTTTTTTTGACACGGCGTTCGTGATTCGGGACCTGCTTGGTCAACGCAGGAAACATCTTCATCTCTCCTCGCTAATCAACATCAGTCAGATTGCTAATGTTCTACTATCTCTGGTCACTTATATATATGACGTTTCAGATCAGAAATTAGAGTTAACTGTTGAAAAAATTTGTTGTATGAAACGTCATGTAAATATGACTGGAGGGAGTACTACAGTACATCCTCAAACAAAAATAGATAGCTAACGTTCTAAGAAAAAGTGAAATATGTTGGCACTTTTAAATTTTTGCCTACACCTTTTTTGCGTGCCATCGAGGTTGTAAGAAAAAGTAAACAGTATGTTGATACAAGGCTGCCTAATGATGGTGATGGCCAAGGCCAACCAACAATCTCCGGAAGGGAATACCTGCTCCATCACCGGCAAATATTTAAGGCAGTCGGGCTGGGCTACTTTTCCAACATTGCGATATCCGGGCCAGGCCCACGTTGTTTTCTCTAGGCTGTAGCGAAGGTCTGAAGAAGGTTGATGTTCCAGTAGGCAAGGCATATTCGCGGCGGCTAGCTATCGCGCGCGCGATTTATTGGCGCTTGTCGCCCACACGTGCCTGTCATCTTCCGCACAAGCGCCGGCGGGCCTATTTATTTTGGACCGTTACTTACAGGCAGCCCAGCAATAGATGCAGCCCAACAATCGAGTGCTACGCTTCCGCTTTATCACATGTTGATGGTCTATCCACGCATGCTGCTTGCACAATGGTCCACTGTTTTTTTATTCTTTATTCTATTTCGTTTTCTTTTGCTTCTACGTTCATTTTCGTTCTCTTTATATTTTTCTTTTCTTCTCCTTTTGTTTTATTTTCCTTTCTCCGTTCTTTTGCTTAGTTTATTGCTTTGCTTTTTTGTAACATGCAATATTTTTTATACATAATACTAGTAATGAAAGCTATTATTTATTTATATATTGAGAGAAGCTATATGGACTTGTTTGATCATGTTGTAAATTGTAAACTAATATGTTCGTGATACTGACTTATTTGATCACTATGTTAAATAATTTGTTCGTGATGTAGACTCATTTGTTCGCTCTGTTATATAATTTGTTCGGATGTAGACTTATTTGTTCGCAATGTGAAATACATTTGTTTACTGAATAAATTGTTTGTTCACATGTGTAACCATTTTATCCATTTGGTATACTAATTTATTCATAATGTTAAAGTATTATTCACTTTGTAAACTAAATGTATAGACTTATTTGTTTGCTATATTAAATGATTTGTTTATAACGTTGATTTATTTGTTCGTTGCGTTAAATAATTTGTTCGCGACGTGAAATACATTTGTTCACACTACACTATAATTTATTCGCGACGTGGAATATATTTGTTCGCACTATACTATAATTTGTTCGTCATATTTAGCTTTTTGTTCACAGAAAATAACTATTTGTTCGTATTGTTAGGTATTTGTTCACACTAGTCAAAAATGTTCTAGCTTAATAAAAAAATATTCGCAAAAAAATATCATCTAAATATAGTCAAGTGACATCTTGTTTTGAAGATTTCATCGCAATAAGCATTATGGTGCGATCGAAATTTTAGTTTTATGCTTGGTTTAAGAGCAATGGTTTGTTTTATCAAACTTTCTTTGCATGCAAGTGATGTCATCTGTGTGGACCCATGTGTCCGCTTCTTCAGGTTTATCTCCGACTGCTCTACTCCTCACGCGACAGGTATTCACTGCGAACGGTACAAATGTGCAGGACCGATCAAACAATCGGTCCAACGTCAGCCAAATAGGAAAATTGGAGACACTTCAGGCGACGGGCGCATCACCCGCGTGATGCCCAGACGCGCCCAGGCATATTACTCGATGATGGAGATGGAGGCGCGGCCCAAGTTAATAAATTTGGTCATGCAGATGTCATGCCACAGTACGTGCCGTTACCGTGACGCAGTACTGTTTGTTGGTGGTGGCATTGCAATTGCATGCGTGGTGGGGCTGGGGCATTTGCTTGCAATGGCAATTGGCATGCGCGCTCAGTTCAGCTGACGCATCTCGGCCGCCCCGTGTGCACCTGCTCATCGATCTTGATGTGAACGTGTTGTAGTGTGGGTGTGGCGCCCCACACCGTAGCCCAGCACAGACCTCGATCTGCAAATTATCTAAACACCGTCTGTACTGCGTGCCACAGTGTCAGTCGCCGCCTATCTCTTGATGACTTTGCTAGTGAAGGATTATATACAAATAGTATAGCTTCTTCAATTCCCCGTTCAGCTATATTAGGATCTTGATGATTCTTCTTCTTAATTATATATATCATCCTGGCTATACTATACTGTATATGTTTTGTATTCCTACCATCATTAATTCTGTAGTGGCCGGGTTTGCTCCCGGCTATACATCAAGCTCGTCATCCTGCCACACCATTATTATTCCACTCGCTCCATATGCCCATGATGATTGATGGCCAAGGATTTTTCATGCATGGGCCGCCAGCAGGAGCTAGCACGTACAGGACCATCAACATCTTACATATACCTGCTCATTCAGTTCATTTCGATCTTCTCCTTCCACAGATCGATCACAACTCACAGGAGAAAAATCTCCCAAGGAAATCTTATATGAATAGAGTACTAAACGAAGTCTATTTGCAAAATCCTTTTAGGGATGGGTGCAACTTTGCGCAGCCAATCTAATGAGCATGATTTGCTACAGTAATGCTACAGTAATCATGCTCTAATCGTGCGGTCAGAGATCTCATTAGATAGGCCTCGTGAAATAGTGCAATGCTGTGAAGATAGTTTTATAAACTGACTTAATTTAATACCCTAAAATATTGGTTAAAGGGGCTGGAGAAATTTCTCTAACACCAAAAGAAACACGGCCATAACCTCATTTATGCGTGGTCATCAGTCATCGCGGCTCCCATCGCCGACCTGATCCACCTGCTGGTCGCCTCTCATCCTCTCCTACTACACTGTACAGTAAGCATAGCATGTGGCCGTTTCGCCACAAGCGGGCATGCATGATTTCAGCAGATGCATAATATATATCCCTGGCCCACTCGCTGACGCCGGCCACACTACTCATACTAGAAGGCCCACCTGTCGGCAGGTCTAATGCAATTTAACAACAAACCCCTTCATATCTACTATATATCTTGATATATAGCAAGATGCAATCTATGCTTGACGGCTGACCTAACAGTAATATAATTAGATATTAGTAATAATCATTTACGGGAGATAGCTAATACTAGCTCGTAGATGTAGTAAATTATATATGGATATGGCATCCAGACGGAGGATATGGACGGCAGACAGACGTCGGCGGCGAGGTCTGGACGCGCATGATATTGCCTCATGTGCGATCAAGCCGAAGAGACTGCGGATCATCTGATCGCCTCATGTCCAATGGCCAAAGAGATTTGGTGGCGAATTCTCTCCTGGGCGAACTGCACCTTTCTCGCCGAGGACCCCTCCATACAGGATTGGTGGAGTCACTTGATCTCCATTCAGCTGCCAAGCCGACGCAAAGGGATTTCTAGCTTGTTCATGGCGGTGGGTTGGTACTTGTGGAAAGAGAGAAACTCCCGGCTGTTTGAGGGGAAGGCTGCTACTTCTTCGGTGTTAGTGGCAAGGATTCAACAAGAAGTGGAGCTCTGGATCTTGGCGGGCGCTACAAACCTAGGTCGTTTATTTTACGAGTAGTCTGTTTTGTTCCGCACGCGTGCGTGCTTGTATTTGAATTTTTTCTCTACTTAATACAATGATACGCAGCTCTCCTGCGTATTTGAGAAAAAAATATATGGATATTATTGCAATAAATTAGATGACGAATATCATATATGCTACTCCCGTCTCCTTCCTTTGATTCAGCTGTCTCTCCCGTTTTAATGTTGGTGCATGTGCTGTTCTGGTCCTCCATGGGTCAGCATGCTTTGCTGCTGCTGCTGCTGATAGTGCTAGCAGTCTTGGATGAAGGGGGCTACTCTCAGTGCTCAGTGGGGATGAAATCAAAACACTGATGTGCATATGCACTAATGCACTCATGTGTGTTCATTGTCAATGATTGCCTCATAGGCCTGTAAAATCCAGCTTTTCAATTTTATGCCCGCGCTCAAGGTCTGTGTGCCCTACCTCTTGCCTACTGAGTCTTCAGGCAACCCCGCCCCTTTTTTGTTGCCTCTGATGACATGTAAACGTTCCACCTGGGCTTCATCTTTGATCCTCTGAAAGATAACACTACCATCTCTCTCTGGGGACGAAACAAGATATATTAGTTGTCATAGTTTTTGGAGGAAAAAAACTACAGAATTAAGAGGTAAAGATAGCCATGCTGATCATATAAAGATTTTCAATTGGACCACCAGCAGACGCTTCATGGATTCGGTTTTTTTTTTCTTAAACAAACCAAAGGCGCGTCAGTCTTGTGGTGGCTCGATCAACGGCTACATCGAGCACTACATAGTGGGTGCTATACACATTTTATTACGATGACTTTCCTGCAAGTATATATAAATCCTAGACACAGCATGCTTACTGAAAAACTTTGTTTCAGAGGTAGGATTCAAAAAAATATCAAAAGTTGCATGTTTGTACACTGAAGATTATTGACATATACTGCTAGATTTAGGAGAGATCGACATATACAGTAGGACCACGCACACGGTTGTACGATTCTACAAATGCTCTTTGTCTGTATTCGTGCCTGTACACATCTGCAGTTATACGGTTGTTGAGAAGCTGCTGAAGAATGAGCTGAAACATTGTTTGGTTCTGCGTGCATTTCATTCAGCCTGTGAAGGGAGCTAGGCGGTATGTATTGGACTGCTCCCAAGTTGGGACCAGACAGGGATCTGTCGTCCCTCCACACCTACAAAATCATTTCGTGAGTATTTTGAAATTCATATCTTGTGGAACAGTGGAAGATCACAAGGGTCCAGCTAGTGCAATGGATTGGGCTCCTACTCCTTGTACTGTGCAGGTTAGTGCAATGGATTATGTCTAGCATGTGTTGGTAAGTAGACTAATCATAGCCCTTGTCTCGAGGTGATTAAAGTCCTAAACTCCTTCAAAATAAAGCTAGAACGAGCATTAGAGCACTGAACTGGGACTATTTGCACAGTACAGCAGTTTTCAAGGATGTAAAGATCTTTACAGCCCATCTCTCAGCCTACTAGTATAGTGATTTAGCTTTTCATCATTAATACATGGCCCACTTGTCTCTCTCACAAAGTTTATTGGTTATTGTGCCCAAGCTGGCTGTAAACTTACAGCTCACCTCATCTCTCTCTCCTCTTCTCTCTCCTCCACCTCACCATTTAGCCTTCTAAGACTATTTCCAACAAGAAACCTAAAAGGAGACCCAAACCCAAAATGGGTCTCCGATGGTACTATTTCAGTCTCCAACAGAGTACCCATACCTAAACCCAAAATGGGTTTTCAGGAAAGAGAGAACCTATATCTGGGTATCCTCTCTCTTCGTGACCCATTCGCTGAAAGGATTCTCTTTTGGGTGTTCTGTTGGAGAAATCAGTTTATGGGTCACGGATCTTTTTACTGTAGACAACCTAAAGTCGTAAATAGGTCTCCAATTTGGGTATTCATTGTTGGAGATAGTCCTACAGCCTTCTATAATACTTGCTCTAACGGTCTTGCAACCTGCACATATATGAAAATCAGTAGAATTTTTATGAGTCAATCTCGGCGTCAGTAATCTTTTGCTGGTGAGAATCTTGGGTGTGAGGCGGGGCCCACGGGCCAGTGGATCTTCCAACGATCGAAATTTCAGAAGACAAGGTCTCCAACACAATCAGAAAACAATTCAGAGAAGGGAATCGAGTTGGGTTTTCTAGAATATAGCACGGATGGTCGATGGATGGATTCCTGAACCCTCTGATTAGCTCACCTAAGCTAATCATCGGCATCAGCATACTCAATCCAATCCATGACTTGCTCCAAATCCAGACACCTCTAATTTTTCTTATAAAGACAATCTTTGCTTGGCTTTTGCACAAGCAAACAGCACAAACACACACACTCAGCACCACCACCTCCCCCATGTGATGTGAAGCCGTCCTCTGTCTCCTTCCTCCCTCAGCTTCTCTCTCCTCTCCTCCCTCTTTCTCTCTCTTGGACGCAGAGCCCTCCTCACCTTATCACCAATTCACCATACAAGTCAGTCACTGCTGCATTTGTTTCGGTGCACTCTGTCTCCTCTCTCTGCTTTCTTGCCGCTCCCTTTTGCTCTGCCCCTGCTTTGCTTGGTCTGGTCCTCTTCTTCCTGCTTCCAGGAGGAGCTCCCCTCACCCTGGGCTTGTTTGGGTCAACTGTCTCTGCTCTTTCTTCTTCCCAGCTCAGCTCTTTGATTGCTTCCACTGTTGCAGATGTTCTTGGCAGGTTTCTCTGTTCCTGCCGGTGGTTGCTGTTCCAGTTTCTGACCGTTCTTGCTCCTGTCTGACAGAGTTGTAGGAAGGATACACCCACATATATAGGTGGTGAAATCCTGAGCTTCTCTGCTCTTCTCTGAGCAAGTTCTGAGCTTTTGAGCAGCAGGGGAAGAATCTGACCTCCTGGTTTGGTTTCTCTTAGCAAAAGAAGCAAGCTTTTGTTTTGAGGCAGCATCCAGCTGTGCTTTCTGTTCTTGGATTCTTTCCCCCTCCATCTCTCTAATGGTGGATCCCAACTAGTTTGCTTGCAAGAAGAAGGGAAAAGATGCGAGCTTTGAGCAGAATCGGTGTTGGGCTGGCGGTGGTGTCCGCGCTGCTCCTACTGGCGCTCACCGCCGAGCTCTACTACATCTTCGTGCACAAGCGCCGGCAGCGGCGGCGCGCCGCCGCCATCTCCGACGCGGCCTCGTCCCCGTCCTCCTCCTCCCGCGAGCTGCTCCAGCTCTTCTGCTTCAAGAAGGCCCCCGCCGTCGCGTCCACCTACGCCGTCCAGGAGCCGTCGTCCGCCGTGGCCGTGGCCGTGGCCGTCGCCGGCGAAGGGGACGACGACGAGACGGTGGAGGCGCAGCTGATGCGCCGGCACCGGCGGTGTCGCCGACGCCCAAGTTCCAGTTCCTCAAGGACGCCGAGGACAAGCTGTACCTCCGGGCGCTGGCCGAGGAGGCCATGAGGGCGCGGAGGTCGCCGCCGCCGCCGCAGCAGCAGCAGCCGACGTCGCCGGCGGCCGGCGACGAGGAAGGCGGGTACGTCACCATCGTGGTGGGGAAGAACAACCAGGTCATCCCCTTGCCGTCGCCGCCCACAGCCGGCGGTGGCGGTGGCCATCAGTGAGAGAATTATTGATGGATTAACTTGCTTGGCTACTAGCTGTGCAACAGTGTTCTAGTGTAGCTCTTGTGATGTAAACTTTTTTTTGTTTGGTCTATGGTCTTGTGATCATGCCAAATTGGATGATTGGATGTATATAACATCGATCAAAGTGATGAGGAATCGATAATTTCAGAATCAACATGTTTTTCTTCTTATCTTGTGTCTATTTGTGACCTTTGTGATGTGTCAATTTTGGCAGAAATTAAATGTTTAGCTTGGTACAGTGCTTTAGTGGGGCTTTTTTCGTAGATTTTTTTCTTATTGTCGGATTGTACTTGTAAACAATGTAGTATGGAATAATGGAAGGTTGCATACAGCTATGCACATGCTATGAAGATGACTTGTGGATTATGATATCTGGAAGCCCATACTGACTTGTCTGAAAGTGCAGATTTGCACTTGCTATTAATCAATCAACATGGCAGAAAGTCCATATCCTAAATGCAATGCAATTTCTGTCAAGTTTACTGATTCCCTTCTTACTAATGTGGTGGTTTCGCATAATTTCAAGCCACCTGCTTTAGTTAGCTCAGAATCCAAACTCCTTGCAATTTTTCCAAGTCTTCTTCTGCATTCCTTTTTACCAGTCTTTTGGTGACACCTTTATTCACACCACATTTAGAACAAGGAGGAGAGCATGTGTGCAGAAGTAAGAAATGCCATCATCACTTTATTTGATGGTAGCAAACATTTTCCAGGCCTTTCCAATGAAGTCCAAAGCATGGAATCTATTTTTATTTGTTTCTGCAGTGAAAGCATCAGGGAAAAGGTGCTATATTCTCATTGCTGTCGATCATGCCTTCATGTGCAGTTGTGCCTTCATGCCTGCTGCCTTTATCCACTTTAACATTTATTAGTTGGTATTTCCTTCAAGCTCTTTGAGTTTCGGTTTCTAAAATAAATAGAGGAATAAATAAGCTATTTGAGTTTTGTGGCCAGTGTGCACACCAAAAGTCTGACATACATCTTTGTTTGTTCCCATGTACTCTTCTCTCTGATTATATTGCTCTGTGCAGTCAAAATTTATTTGGAAAGATGCAGAAAAGATTCCTGGACCAATATCAGAGGAGATGCAGTATACTTTAATCTCACCCAATAGGCTGCTATAAGCTATTCCCATGGAAATATGATTGCATTGTGGACTGATCAGCCAGCAAAGCACATTGACTGGGCTGGTTACATCAGTGTCTTCCTGATGATAGTGCCGTAGTGGTTGGGGCCGAAGCAGAAATCGGCTAGTCTCTCGCGAGTGACCGGTCCCATAAGCATTTTGCGCTAGAAAAGATGGATTCACAATAATCCACACAGAAGTCAGCAACTGTCAAGTCTTGCTTGGAGTTTCCACAGGTGCATAGATGGACAGAAGCAGCTGTCATTTTGGCAGTTAACCACTACTTTCGCCATCAGTTTAGAACACTTATCTGGAACGGATGAATTCTAGCAGATATATACATACATATAGGAACCTTTTCCAATTTACTAGCTGGCTCTTTGTATCAGTAAATCGGCAGTATTATTTTTTATGTGGATTGTTCTTTTAGGAATGTGGAGTGCATTGTCGTCCAATGACTGAAGACTAGGGAAGACGCCAAAATTAACAAAGTGCCGATGACACAATGATACATATACTAGATGCTAACTTTTTAGAGTAGAAGAGTGATGAGGAAGGCAACAAGAATGTGCTGGCTCTGCAAGAACGCGGCAATTGCGTCCTCAGCTAGCTGTTCCTCTCCCAGCAAGTGAATTGGGAGTTCATAATCTTGGCAACGCGCAATTTGATGCTGCTGACATGGACTGTTTGCCCTTTCTGTAGGCTTCAAGCGAACGTAAGATTCGTCTGGTAGCCTACCAGACTACCAGTAGCAAGGGCATGCTGCTGATGCCAATGGTAATGCTGCTTCCGGAGCTGGCATCCTGGTGGCACCAATCCAAAGCAGATGAAAAGATGACGATGTGTGGACATCGAAGCCAAGCTTCGTTCTCACCCGACACAGATTGCCATCTGCAAAGTTATCATGTGAAGAGGCGTCTTGTTTGTTCTGCAAGTAATTAGCAGCCAGCAAAATCCGGAGCAAATTGATTGTCTCGTAGTAGCACAGCACAGATTAAGCTGAGTCTTCTCTGACAGCAGTTTGCAGAGAACCCGGGTAGTTGTACTGTGAGCAAGTGGACCGAGTTGCGTTCGTGTCTCTGATACCACTGTCTTATCCAAAAGAGAAACTTGATGTGTCTTGACTTTGAGGGAGAGAACTCGGACGTTTATTGTACGTAGGTGATGTACGTTAATAGATACCTACAACGTAACTGCATCATCCAATTAATTAGGAGTCGATGCAAATTCAGCCTGCGGATGACTCTCATCTCTGAATGAAAGCCTAAATTTGCAAGACTAAGACATGGCTAATGCCACACATCTCTGAATCATATTTCCAAAACCCATATATCTCTTGAGGCCGGAGAATTCATTTTTCGAAAAAAAAAATCTCATCAGTCATCTCTTGACAAGCAGTGTTTCTATTGTTTTTGTTTGACGTGAAATGGTTCTTTAATCTAAGCATGTGCGTGCTGATATATGTTATGCTATAGTAACAGTGCTTGAAGCTAGCTAACGAGGCTGGGTGACAGGCTACTGTTGCCTGCCTTTTGATTAGGTGCGTGGTGGTTCATCACTGAAGACTCAAGGGTCATTTCAATTCGTTTCAGGAACAGGGACCATGCATCTCGATCGACAAATAAAAAAAAAACTGTGTGCGTGACAGCTGAACTCAGAAGAAGAAGAAACCTGACCCATGCCTTGCATATACACGACACGTCACATGTAGAGGCGAAAAGTCAGATCTTTTATCTGATCGGCTGTGCCAGGTGTGCAAGACTTAGTTGGTACTGAAAGATACAGATCGACAGGCATAACATAACACCATTCAGGCCTAATATGGTAGTAGTCCAGTATTGCGAATCGTAGAGGTTTACCCTATTTGAAGGTTGGAGCGTGTTGGTGACTCTCCTTTCTCTGCATTGGAATCAATCTCTGAACTCTGAACTCTGAACTCTCAAGCGAAGGAAGCAAGAAAAGCAAGTGCTGCTGACCCGATTGTGGATCTTGTTAGGGCGCGTTTGGATGCCTGTATCCAGCCCAGCCAGGCTCGGCGGATGCAATGAGCCCGTGTTCGGTTGCCTGCACCAACGGTTGGGCCAAGCCCACGCGATGCAAAAGAGCCCCCTCGGCCAGGCTCGGGCGGTGCGGCCATTTTCGCCATTTCTGGCGAGCCTGGCTCTCGCGGTGCGGGGAGGCGAAGCGCGGTGCAGGGAGGCAGAGCGCGCGAGGATTTCAGCTGCGCCGCGCGTTCGCGCGGGAGAACCCTAGGGTTACCGCCCGATTCGCGCCATTCACCGCCCATATATAGCACCCCCGCTGTCACTCCCTCCGGCTTTCACCATTCGCTCGTCCCTCCGCCGCCACTCCCTCCGGCTGTCGCCGTTCGCCGCTCCTTCCGTCGCCAGGTATCTCCGCCGCACTACCCCTCCCCCGTCTCCCCTCTACTCTTGCGTATCGTTGAAGATCTGACCGTAATCCTCCCCTTCTTCTTTGTATTTTGATGTGCAGTTGCGATTTGGAAGGACCAGCGGTGAAAAGGCAAGTGATTTCTTCAGTCCGCCCTCGATTTTCCCTATTTTTTGCCGATTTAATAGCGGTAGATTGAAATCTCGTCGGATCTCTCACTTAAATCGTGTTGTTTGTGCAGCCACCGAGTGGATCTGTGATTCTTGACTGCTAAGGTACGAAATCGAGTTCTTGTCTTACGGATTTCAATATGTACTGCTATGTGCTGGTATGTAGTACATTTTTTTATTTTTGTGTAGGGGCGCAGATCTGCTTGTGCTCTGTCTGTTGGTGCTGATATTTCCTGCTGTTCTCAGTTGCTGCTTGTTGCTGTTGCGTAAAACTATGAAACTTCCTTCTTCCCACTCTTTGTTTGTGTTTACTCATTTTGTTCATAAATCTTGCGGTTGTACTTCCTGCGTGTCATTTTGATGTGAAATATATGTGGATTCTTTGATTGGTTGGCCAGATCCCTCGAGCCGCCGGACGGCCTCCTTGTTGCCGCCGCCCGCGGCCTCGGGATGGTGCTGGGAGCATTGCGCTGGGGCGGCGGAGGAGGACATGGGGTGCGGGTGGTGGAGGAGGGCGGGGCGCGGCGGCGGCGGCGAGTGGAGGTGGGAGAGCGGCGCGGTGGAGACGACGGCGCACGCCATGACCGGGAAAGGAGGGGTACTACAGGAAGGGTAGAATGGTCTTTGCATGTGGAGTTAAAGATGTTTTAGTCCCTTTTAGTCCTGTGATCCAAACAGCAGTTTTAGTCCCTTATGGACTAATTTTAGTCCGGACAGTTTTAGTCCCAAGTATCCAAACAGGGGCTTAATGTCTATAACACTCCCATGACCCTCGCACTGAGAGTGGCCTTAGCTCCATCGTCACGGGCTGTACTTGTTGCGTTGGGTCGTAGAATTGATTGGGTCGGGCCTGCCCGCTCAGTAAGGGCGCGTTTGGATGCCTGTATCCAGCCCAGCCAGGCTCGGCGGATGCAATGAGCTCGTGTTCGGTTGCCTGCACCAACGATTGGGCCAGGCCCACGGGATGCAAAAGAGCCCCCTCGGCCAGGCTCGGGCGGTGCGGCCATTTTCGCCGTTTCTGGCGAGCCTGGCTCTCGCGGTGCGGGGAGGCGAAGCGCGGTGCAGGGAGGCAGAGCGCGCGAGGATTTCAGCTGCGCCGCGCGTTCGCGCGGGAGAGAACCCTAGGGTTACCGCCCGATTCGCGCCATTCACCGCCCATATATAGCACCCCCGCTGTCACTCCCTCCGGCTTTCACCATTCGCTCGTCCCTCCGCCGCCACTCCCTCCGGCTGTCGCCGTTCGCCGCTCCTTCCGTCGCCAGGTATCTCCGCCGCACTACCCCTCCCCCGTCTCCCCTCTACTCTTGCGTATCGTTGAAGATCTGACCGTAATCCTCCCCTTCTTCTTTGTATTTTGATGTGCAGTTGCGATTTGGAAGGACCAGCGGTGAAAAGGCAAGTGATTTCTTCATTCCGCCCTCGATTTTCTCTATTTTTTTCCGATTTAATAGCGGTAGATGCAAATCTCGTCGGATCTCTCACTTAAATCATGTTGTTTGTGCAGCCACCAAGTGGATCTGTGATTCTTTGGACTGCTAAGGTACGAAATCGAGTTCTTGTCTTACGGATTTCAATATGTACTGCTATGTGCTGGTATGTAGTAACATTTATTTTATTTTATGTGTAGGGGCGCAGATCTGCTTGTGCTCTGTCTGTTGGTGCTGATATTTCCTGCTGTCTCAGTTGCCTGCTTGTTGCTGTTGTGGTAAAACTATGAAACTTCCTTCTTCCCACTCTTTGTTTGTGTTTACTCATTTTGTTCTATAAATCTTGCGGTTGGTACTTCCTGCGTGTCATTTTGATGTGAAATATATGGTGATTCTTTGATTGGTTGGCCAGATCTGTGATGGTAACCACTAGCTCTCGTTGTTGTAGTAAATCTGAGCATTAAGGTCCATGTCAATGATGACTTTCTAATTTATCTGAGCACTTGTCCATGTCGATGATTAGTTTCTAATTTATCTGAGCACTTGTCCATGCCAATGATGAGTACCTATTTTATCTGAGCACTTGTCCATGCTAATGATTTTATTTGGAAAGTCTGAGAACTTGTCCATGCCAATGTTGTTTATTTTCTATCTGTGTTGCACTTGTCCATGCCTGTGGTGCTTGTTTATGTGTAGATCAGAACTGATGTTAAATCCAATTTTTTGTGCTGGTGTATGCGCATGCCAATAATGTTCTTTATTATTTTCACTTGCTTAGATGGCATTGGAAGACACGAGACGCATGCTTATCATAAGAGCAGCTGCTCTAGTTGCTTCTATGTATGGATTCATGTTGAGTAGGATTAGGCTGGGTCAAACCTCACGACCTCAAATTAGTTATGCTCCTTTGAGTGCTATGGATGAAGAAAGGCAGAAGAACTTGGATAAAATTTACAATTGTAATGACACTGAGTGTGTAGACATGCTACGTATGAGGAGAGCCCCTTTTTTCCAGCTATGCAATGTGCTTAAGGAGAGAAATCCGTTGAGAGATAGTGTGCATAGTTGCGTAGAAGAGCAAGTTGCAATGTTTCTTCATATTATTGGCCACAACCAATGCTATAGGGTCATACACAACACCTGGAGGAGGTCTAAAGAGACGGTTCATAGATATTTCCATGAGGTGTTGTATGCTATTGGGGAGCTTAGGCATGACATGATCAAACCTCCATCATATGAGACACCTCTTAAGATACAAAACAGCCCAAGATGGTACCCATATTTTAAGGTAAAGACATGGTCCTAGAGTGAACATCAATTTGCCAATGTTTACATCATGATGTCATGTAACTATAATTGTTGGGTGCATGTAGGATTGTATTGGGGCAATAGATGGAACTCATGTGTATGCTAAAGTCCCAACCAAGATTCAATCAGCATTTAGGGGCCGAAAGCACTATCCAAAACAGAATGTGCTAGCTGCAGTTGATTTTGACTTGAAATTCACATATGTATTGGCTGGTTGGGAAGGATCTGCACATGATGCAACAATCATAGCTGATGCACTAGAGAGAGTGGATGGGTTAAGGGTTACACAAGGTAATTAACTTTACTGGGGCATACATTAATTAACATAGTAAACAACAATTAGACTGATGCTTGTTTACAAACTTATTTTAGGTAAATTCTATCTAGTAGATGCTGGATATGCATGTCGGCCTGGATTCCTTCCACCTTTTAGAGGGACTAGATACCATCTTAAAGAGTATGGTGGTAGAAATTATCCAACCAATGCAAGAGAGTTATTCAATTTGAGGCATTCAAGTTTACGTGTAACTGTTGAGAGGGCTTTTGGGGCTTTGAAGAACCGGTTCCGTATCATTGACAACAAACCTTTTCATACTTTCAAGACACAAGTTAAATTGGTTCTTGCATGTTGTATTTTACATAACTGGATTCTGGGGCATGGTATAGATGAGGTTGTTCCTCCTGAGGCTACATGGGTGCCAAACAATAATGAACCTGATGTTGGCCATGGAGTTCCCATGGATGACAACTCAGCCTGGGCTTCAATTAGAGATGAATGGGCTAATCAAATGTGGACCAATAGGGGCCAGTCTCATATCTAGAACTTTGTACTAGGCTGTCTGGTAGGCTTGTTTCATGTGCTGTACAATAATTGTGCTTGGCTGAGGCTATGGACAATGTGCTATGATCTTTCTTTACTTGTTTATGTTTGTTCTAGACTGAGGCATTGGACAATGTGCTATGATGTTTCTTTACTTTGCTGAGAGCACACTAAAGATGGACACAAATGGCACTAAGGTGGATGAAACCTCCAAGACATTTGTTGTTTCACCCAAGACTCAAGATGTTGCATGTGCTGGTGGGTCTGATGTAGGAAACAAGAGGAAGAGGTCCATGCTTAGTGAGGGGGACATTGTTGTTATGAATGGGATGACAGAGGCTATGAACAATGTTGCAGATGCTATTCGTGACACCAAGGTAGAGGATGTCCATCCTGGTCTGTATGATGCCGTCATGTTCATGCCTGGGTTTGCTGAAGAAGCTTTGATGGATGCCTACTCCCACCTGCTTGACCACAAGGCCCATGGTACTGCATTTGTGAAGATGAATGATGCTCATCGTGTTCTGTGGCTGAGGACCTACCTGGCCAAGCACTACTACAACTAGACTGTCACTGGTCTACTGACTGGTTGATCCACCTTTTGTGCAGTGAGCCTGCTGGCTAGATGGTGGCTCCTTTTGTGCAGAGAGCCTGCTGGTCAGAGTGTGGACACTCCTGGTGCCTTCTCCTATCATCTTCTGGTACCTTTTGTGCAGTTAACCTGATACTGCCTGATTTTGTGCAGCTGACTTGCTCCTCTCTTTTGCTAACTATAGCTTATAGTTAGTAATTGACTACAGCACTATAGCTGCTCCTATCTAATCTTCTCTATTTGGACCTGTAACTTATCTATGATTTAGCTGCTGCTGAAAGAAAAACTGCTGGATCAACCTAAGTGCTGCATCTTGGCAATATGTCAAGTGCTTATTTCATTCTGAGCATGTGCCCATAGCTTGTGATGTGCTATGTTTTATCTGATTTGCTGTTATATTGCTGTTTCAGTTATTTGAGCATATGCCCATTTGCCAATCATGCATTTACCTCATTCTGTGATTCCATCTGTTGTAATTCTGAGCATATACCCATTTGCCAATGAGCCTGCTGCTTGTTCAATCTGTGTGATGATAATGTTTGTGGATCTAAGCATATGCCCATTTGCTAATGAGGCATGTTTAATTTCTGTCATTTCTCATATGTTTGACAATCTGAGCATATGCCCTTTTGCCAATGATGCATGTTCAATTTCTGTAATTTTTCATCTGTTTGACAATTTGAGCATATGCCCATTTGCCAATGATGCATGTTCAATTTCTAAGTTTTTCACTTGTTTGTCAATCTTAGATTTTTTGGCTATGTCTTGGTACGTAGTACATGCTGGACGCCAAACTGGTGTTTTCACCAGCTGGGAGGCATGCCATGATCAAGTTGCCAGTTTTAGTGGTGCTTGCTATAAAAAGTACAGGACAAAGGAAGAAGCAATGGAAGCATTCTATGGTCATCAACACATTGAACAAAAAATGGATCCTGTTCCTCAACCAGTGAGACAAATGGGTGGTGCAAAATGGAAAGATGTAGTTATATTAGTAGAGGCTGCAGTAATTTTTGTTCAAGCATTAGTTATTCTAAATCTAGTGTCTAAACTGATGTAATATGTGTTACAAACTTGTATGAACTCATTGGACATTGTGGTGGTAATCTCACCATGGCATGTAAGAGGTAACTCCACCATCCTGCATGCAGCCAATCAAACACTTGCTCCATGCATTGGCCATTTCCTGTTGCTATGCATGCATGTAGCCAAACACCATCTATGTTGAGCCAGGCTCAAATTATGCAGTTAACCAAACTAGTGGCCTTGTATGCACCTAGCCTGGCCACGGCCAGCCTGGTTGAGATGATACCAGCCAGGCTCGGTGGCGCAGGCATCCAAACGCGCCCTTAGAGGCTCAGAGCTCGTATGAGCATGCTCCTTGCGATGTCAAAAAAAATGCCCGCTTGGGGGATGGACATTTTTTTTTTTAAACAATGGGGATGGACATTTTGAAGCCCATGAAATGAAACCAGTAAGTTGTTACTAGGCCGACGCATGATTCAGCCCAGAGGACAACGCCCCACGAGCCCAAACAGCCGCCGTTCATCTTGCTGATTCCCAATTTCATTTTCTTCTTTTTTTTAAGGCTGCCCCCAAAGTTTAGCATCTATTATATTAACATTTATTTATCTCTTAGCCAATACTTTTTTATTTTTTAAATCTTCTCTCTAGCTTAGCTCCACCCATATTTTGGATAAGTTAGTGTTAAAGTTAGCACCTTCGTCCATTAGCACTTGAACTAAACTAGTTCTAGTTCTTGTTTAGTTCCCAAATTTAGACCCCAAATTCAGTATACAAAAAGAAAATTCTCATCACATCAAAATGTCATAACATGTATGAAGTACTAAATATAGATAAAATCAAAAACTAATTGCACAGTTTTGTTGTGCTCTGTGAGACGAACAATTTGAGCCTAATTAATCAATTTTTAGACAATTTTTTACATGTACAAACGAAATGCTACAGTGGCGCAATGATTACAAAGAGACATCATACCTTCAAATTTACACACCCAAATTTGCATCTAAACAAGGCCTTTATACTTGCTCTATCTTCTCTGATACTCACTCACACCTATCTAGTAATGGATAGAGAATGCCATGTTTTAAGGTTTAGTGAACTTGACAGTTACCATGTAAAAAGGAGAATGACGTGTTTTCAGGCTTAATGAGCTTAACATTTGCCATGTAAAATGAAATTCAGGTTCGGAGAATGACATACATGAGCAAAAGTCCGCTTTTTTCTTTTATGGACTTTACTACTATGCTATTAATATACTCCCTCTATTTTCTTTTCTCAAGTCTTTGGAGTAGTACTCCAGAGACCAAAGGTACGAGAAGGGGTGCGTAATTAAATGCCACATCAAGGTCCCGTGTAGTGAGCGTTTAATACTGCACAACATTTATATGCCCGCATGCATGCAGTGGGCTAGCTTCATCCTGACTAAGAGCAAAACTAATAATACAGTCAGCTACTAGGTTTTATATTATTGCGACATTACTTATGATTATATTCGCTTGACTTATGCTTATCAGCCAACAGTATTTTTCTCCCACAACGAAACAGTATAAGCTAAGCCATCAGCGAATAATATTTTTTTTCACAACAAATCAGCATGAGCCATCAGTATAAGTCAAGCCAACAGGACATGGTCAGCTAAAAAAATATTGTTGATTATGCTGAGGCTTGCAGACGCGGGGGCGACGGCTGGCCGCCGCTATTGCTATCGCTGGGAGGGGGCACTTGACCGAGTCTTGTGTGCGGCGTCGGCTTGCACGCGTCCTCGTGGACAGCATGCAGCCTCCACCCAGCTCGCAGCAGTGGCCGTCCAAGAGCGGCGGCGGCATGCGTTCGGCTGCACCTGCGCACGGAATGGATAGCAGCTTCCTAAACATGCATCACCTTCCAACTGGATAGCAGCTTGACGGTGAAAAAGGTCCATATATAGTGCTTAACTAATTGGATACAGTGCCTACTTGACGGCAGGCCATCACCTGGTTCCTGATGTAGAGCAGGCTAACTAGCAACATAGATAACTGATGTATCAGTAGTAATAACGACCACGCTCCTCAGACACGGCACCACCTGCAATGTAGTGTAGCCAGTGATTACGACAACAGGAAAATAAAACTGGAACTGAGTGATGATGTATGTTTGTACGTGGAAGCGTGGTTCCGATGTTCGCCAGGCGGTCCGCCTCAGCATTGGCACCCTTCATTGGAAAGGGGTAAAATAAGCAGAGCACTTAGCAGTACTACAATAGAAACTGGGTAGAATCGGCAGAACACTTAGCATTACAATAGAAACTAATGCTTCTTTTTTATTATTATTATTTTCTTTCAATCAGATGAAAGCAACTATTGATGTTGTAGCTTGCTTAACTAAAGCATATACAGCACGTGCAAATAACATCGATCGTGGAAGAAATATCTTATTTGACCAAAGGTTTATGAGGCAAAACCAAAGAGCCCACAAGCTTATATAAAAGCATAAATGCATTGCATACCCGAGGAACATGTTTCATCTATAAGGAATCAAAGTTCTGTTTTAGCTGGGTCACTTCATTGCACAGATCCCTCATGTTCGGGTTCCTCGTTTGCCACTCACCATTCACCTATTAAAGATAGATAGAGAAGAACATAAGCAGCAAGAGCTGAGGGACATTTCCAAAAGCTTATGCTTCTATCGACTGCACGATGAATGTAGTTCTCAAAGCATAAATGTTCCACAATCTAAATCAAGAGTACTTTGCTAATGTTACTTCAGAATATAAAATTGCACAGGGAACAATGCGAAGGCAACACTGACAGTTATTTAGCTTTGCTTCATTACTGTATTGCTGTAGAGTGAAACGAGCCACACTCTTTTCTATTTTTAGGTATAGTATGTAAAGAAAAAAAACACATCAGTACATGTAGCTCTTCTGCTATTTTTTCCCCCAATTGCATTTGCCTCTTCCCTTTAGAAGCACATGTCTACCATGAGAAAACAGAGAAGCTACACAACCAAGGGATGAAGCTTTTTTTACTTGTATAGTGAAAAAACTATACCTGTTTGCAGACAAGTTGAGAGTCCCCATGGACTTCAATTCTCTTGAATCCATGCTCAGCCGCATGTTTCAGTCCTAAGGTCAGGCCCCGGTACTCAGCAACATTATTAGTAGCGTCACCAAGTCCCTCACTAATGCGAGATACCTTCATGGTTACATGATAACATCAGTGAACCCAGTGATAGATGGACCACATCAAACAATAAATTCTTCAAGTGCAGCTCATCATACCACTGTACCATCTTCTTTCATAAGCACAGCTCCAGCACCTGCTTTTCCTGGGTTCCCTTTTGAAGCACCATCAAACTTAAGAATACCCGCCATCTGAACAGCCAGATAAGTGCAAAACCCAGTATCAGCTGATGCTTGAAAAAATATCATATATGATGACATGAATCTGAATCATGCAAGTGCACAAAACATGTAGCTTAGATAAAATCAGTACTTAAGCCTTAAGTTGCAATTGGTTTCTATCATTGACATAATAATGTAGATGAAATAAAAGTCTTCAAGAGGATAGAAAATTTACCAGGACCTAGCCTCAAAAGGTAAAGAAAAAGTAGAAATCAACCCCAAAAAAAGGCTGTAACCTAGATTTTGAACTAGCTTTCTTAAAAGGACTGCAAAGTACAGAATTGAAAATTTCCTCTTTTAATCAGGAACTGCATCTTGATTTTGGATATAAAATGCTACAATTTCAAGTTCAGAGTTTCTCTTTTTAAGTGGATGAATACAAATTTAGATGTGGTTCAAGGCCTGACTGCTTCATATTATTACAACAAAATCTGGTTCATATTATCACACGATAAAATAAGAGTACACACCATAAAGAGTATTCACCATAGAAGCAGAGTCAATACTGTTTCTCGTTTACTTAAATACAGATCATAATCAAGACAATATTTTCAATAAAATAGGTGCATGAAAACTGAAGAGACTGATAGGTGCAAGTATTGTGGTAAAGGTGGAAAGTAATTAGACCAAACATGGTTGACTTATGTATTGTGTTGAGTTAGGTTATGCATCAACAGCTCCAGTACGATTGAAATTCAATGGTGAGGTATGCATGCATGAACTAGATCTAGTTTCCTACGGCAGTAACAAAGAAAAAAAATTGCCTTGGATTTCCAAATTTCTAAATGTAAATCTAAAATACGTAGAAGGCAAGCGACACGTGTGCCATCAACTAGACAACCACAATCGACTCGTGGATTCCCGAGCCGGAGAAGCAGTGAAGTCCAATATTTTATAAACTAAAAGCCAGTCACCAAGATATGCGGTTTCATGTAACCCCAAGGGGAAATTTTTTCCCCCAAATCTAAATCTAACTAAAATGAATAAAATCCGTTTCCATTTTCTGTGAGAAATGCATGAAGATGCGAACCCCCCAAACCAGTTTATAGGAAAGTAAACCAAGAAATGTGTGCCGTCAACTACGCCGAGTGCTATATTCGACGCAAAGACTTTCGAAAATATAAAAAAAGACCATCGACGCTCTCGGCCGGCACCACCACGTCCCCGCCGCCACAAACCCCTCCGGTTGACTGCCGCCGCACCCACGCCGTGCGCCTCCCTCGCCGCGCCACCGCGCAGGCCATGCGGGCCGCGGCCGCCCAGGCCATGCGGGCCGCAGCCGCCGTGCTAGAGAGACGGGAGGCAGAGGATGGGACCGGCGGCGCTCGATCCGGCGGGGGAGAGTAATCAATCGGAGTAATCAATGTAGGAGTATCGCTTACCAGATCGAAAGAAAACCCGCACTGCGGTGCTCTCCGAGTTGCTGCGAGTAGTTCTTCCTGCGGAATCACTTGGTTGGACTCGATCCGTCCGGGACCGGGAGGGGGATTTTATTTATAGGGACCTGGCCGTTCCGTTTGGATGGAAAGAAACGGATCCGCCGATTTGTTGCTTTCCTTAAATATTGGAAACGGCGGTTTTGCATGTATCGTCTCCTCCACGGTCCACGCATTAAAATTTAGGATAAGAGTTTCGTGGACACAATTATCTAGAGTGATATATCATCTAAAAGTGTTTAAAATTAGGATAAAACACCTCTCTCTTATTGCATACTCCCTCTGTCCCGTGAAGAATGCAATTCTAGTTTTTCTCAGACAGATTAATGACAATGGTAAATGACCATGCTATCCTCAGTAACCGTCTCAATCCTACTAAATTTGGCATAGAGATTGTTAGTGCATGCGGATAATTATCTATTTTAAGAAATAAACAGTTGGTTGCAGCTAGAATTGCACTCTTTTGTGGGATTTTTTGTGAATCTCAAGATTGCACTCTTCACGGGACGGAGCGAGTAGTTTCATTAATTGTTGTTTTCTAGGTCAAATACAAGACATAAGATGTCTAGGTAACTTTGTATATGGAATTTCATCACCATAAAATTCATTTCACCTCTCTATTTATTAATACAGTGTCACATGACAATTAATTTATTGTTTATAAAACTTCCACCGACACTGCCTTACAATACCCGCCACCGTCTCCTTTATTTTCTATAATCTTAATTAATTATGACTTATGTTAAATATTCTCTCCATCTAAGAATGAGAATCGTAGCGGATCCGTGGCAGCAATAGGATACAGATGCTTGGATGGATAATAGTCATGGGCACTACGGTCAGAGAGAGAGAGGATAAGGCCATCGCTGATGATCGAACCCAGCACAGAGCGATGTTGTGGGTCCGCCAGCAGCGCATGTGTCGCATGGTCTTCTCCGTCCTCCCATGCATCAGTCCGTCCGTAGAAAATCAGGTATGTAGCAATACGAACTGGACTTTACAGAGAAAGATTTTCGTCATGGATAATGTATTAATTCTATTCGCAAGAGGTCACATAGCACGACCGACAGCAGGCCTCGTTTAGTTTCAAATTTGGGTGTCAAATTTGGCATTCCGTCGTAAATACGTCACTGTAGTATTTCATTTGTATTTGTGAATAATTGTCCAAACATTGATTAATTAGGCTTAAAATGTTCGTCTCACAAAGTACAACAAAACTTTGCAATTAGTTCTTAATTTAATCTATATTTAGTACTCCATGCATGTGCCGATATTTTTATATAATGGAAATCTTCTTTTTTACCGTGAAATTTGGGATGAAATTTGGGAACTAAACAAGGGCTTATTCTCAGAGCGACGAAAGAAAAACCCTGGAGGCCCTCGCGGACGCTGCCGCCGCGCCGCAGCCCCCTCCCTCCAACTCCTCTCCCTCGTCGCCGCCAGAGCAACTCAACGAAAGTCCATCCTGCGGCAACGAAGATGGCGACGGGGCTCCCTTTCAGCGCACCTCGTCTTCCCTCGCGTCGATGAGATATGTGGCTGCGGCGTCAGGTGACTGGATCTGGTTTCTCTAAACTTAGATCCGTTGTTCTTCCGGTCTCATCTATCACCACAGAATGAGTTTGCATGGGTGGCAAGCGTGGGCATCTGCCGCCGACGCATCGTCGCGGGCTGCCTGATTTTCAAAGAAGTTCGTGCACATAGCCTGCATTGGATCTCTTATTCGCGGCAAGGCATGGCGGCGCTCGGCCGGCTCTAGGGCGATGAATCCAATTGGAATGACTCGTGTTGGTCAGATTCGGTTGTCAGCGAGCCTTCGCAAGCTTGGGAGACCAGCGGTGGGTCGATGTACGCGGGCTGCTCATGACGTGTGCAACCGCCCAAGGCCTAGATCGACGGCGGCAGGAGGCGGTGCATACGGTGCGCACATGATCGGATCTGCTCGTTGGTCGGCAACTTTCTTATTGGTTGCCCTGTCGGCAAGCGCATGGTATAACTATGTAAGTCCCTTTGGTCAATAAGCGATGGATTTGGAACGGTTGTGGTATGCTCTGTTGCTTGTCGCCACGGCTCGACGGCGGTGACACCTCTGGGCGCCACTTCTCCTTATTGGATGCGTCGTTGCATCGTACAATTTCAGGTATATTTCTCCCAGCGAAAGCTAAATATTTGTTTATCTAGTCGTGCGATGGCAGCGTCGTTTGATGTTGTTTTCTTCTTGGAGACGTCGCACTAGGAGGATCACTATGTGCCGGCTGCAGGAGGTCAGTGTCTTCAACGTTGGTTGCTGCACTTTAGGGCTTGGTTGCCATTTCAGTATCCGGTATCTCCAACAATGTACAATGTCTTATGGAATCACTTTTTCTGGTGGGAGGTAAGCGCGTTACTGCGGTATATTATCGTCTTGGTGGTCAAAGTTCGTTCGGTGGTTGAAGTTATTATTTCATCTTCACCGGGTTTGGCTCAAACTCCGGTTTTGTGTTCACCCGCATGTGGAGAAACCGGTTCTTTTGGAGTCGATATCACCTAAGAAGCTGCAATGCTATAGAACGACTACGTGATCTTACTACAGTGCTACATGTTCTTTTGGAGCATATAAACTTGTTCTTTTCTTTTATGGACTTTACTACTACGCTCTATTAACATACTCCCTCCATTTTTTTTTAAAAAGTCTTCGAAGCAGTACTCCAGAGACCAAAAGGTACCAGAAGGGTGCGTAGTTAAATGCCACATCAATTTATATGCTCCCATACAGAAGTCACTTCATATTCTGAAGCGGCGCTGGAATAAATACCTATATACTTCCTCCGGTTTAGTAAATGAAGTCGTTTTGAACAAGGTTTTAGTCAAACATTAGGAATATAAATCATGAATAACATTTAAGTTGTTGAGTTTGGAAATGTGAAAATTATATAAATAGATTGGTCTTAAAAATTACTTTTATAAAAGTATACATATATAACTTTTCAAAAAATATTTTTATATAAAAGAGAAGTCAAAATTGTGCTTTGGTGACCGTGTCACTGTCCTAAACGACTTCCTTTACCAAACCGGAGGGAGCAGAAGCATATGAGTGCCTAAGATATATGAAAGAAAAAACAGCATGCGTCTAAAAAAGAAAACGAAAGAATATGTAGTAGACACAAACCACGTGGATCTACATATCAGCATACATGGCCACTAGCACGTCTAAGTATAAAATTAGCAGCGTTCACAATTCATCGGCTAACCGTGTTTTTTTTTTCTAAACAAATTGGCCGTGTTTCACAGATTTTCGGGAAAAAAATTTCTAAAGAAATCTTGCATGCATTGAGTATCAAATAAAGTCTATTTGCAAAACTATTTTAAGAATGAGTGTAATTGTACGCGATGAATCTAATGAGCTTAATTAATCCATAATTTACTACAGTATTATTACAGTAACTTTCCTCTAATCGTGCGGTCAAAGACCCCATTGGATAGGTCTCGCGAATTAATCCGAGGTTGTGAAGATAGTTTTGTAAAATGATTTTATTTAATATTCTTACGATCAAACAGGTGGAAAAATATTTTCAGTTCAAATAAACCCGTCTACAAATTTGGTGTTCAGTTCAGCCACGCCGTGGGACAGAGATTCAAATAAACAAAATCAGTCTCCTCTTTTGAGGCAAAATGGTTTGACCGAAGGTCCACCCTGGAGGTTTTTGGACTTTGGAGGACCCACGACCGTCCACCCACCATCTAACGGCAGCCAACCGCCGCCGCGGGAAGCTTCTGGAACCCACTGGCGACTCGCCTCCTCCTCCCGCGCCTGCCATAAATCCGCGCCTCCATCTCCCTCCTTCCTCCTCTTCCTCCTCCAACCCGCGCCTCCCACAAAACCCTAGCCGCCGCCGCTCCTCGCCGTCTAACTCCTCCCCACCTCCGTCCCACCGCGGCGGGATGGCCGGCAAGGGCGATGGCCCCGCCATCGGCATCGACCTCGGCACCACCTACTCGTGCGTCGGCGTCTGGCAGCACGACCGCGTCGAGATCATCGCCAACGACCAGGGCAACCGCACAACCCCTTCCTACGTCGCCTTCACCGACTCCGAGCGCCTCATCGGGGATGCCGCCAAGAACCAGGTCGCCATGAACCCCATAAACACCGTCTTCGGTGAGACCCCTTTTCCCATCATCCCAATCTGCTCCCTTGCCCTCCTCCCATGTACTGTCTCTGTTTGTTTTGATACACTTCATGTTTTAGTAGTAGATCTGAATATTTTAGCTCAAGCCAGAGCTCCTGTTGTAGTGATTAGTTGTTACAGTAGTACGGATTTCCGAATTGCATGTTATTTCACTTAGATTTACTAGATCTGCAGCACTAGTTGACTGCTGTAGAGATTGTTGACTTAATGTTGACCTACGTGGATAATTGTTTAGCAACATGTGTCTATGTGGTAGCAGAAAGAAATTGTTAGCTGCGTCTGTTTTAGACTTCAGTTGTGCTGCCATTTGGTTGCAACTGTCCTGCATTCAGTCTGTGTTGCATTTGCCCAAAAAGAGTCTTTTTTTT
>OAMR01000413.1:826604-870091 GCA_900205405.1 Echinochloa crus-galli
AAATGTGAAAATTATATAAATAGATTGGTCTTAAAAATTACTTTTATAAAAGTATACATATATAACTTTTCAAAAAATATTTTTATATAAAAGAGAAGTCAAAATTGTGCTTTGGTGACCGTGTCACTGTCCTAAACGACTTCCTTTACCAAACCGGAGGGAGCAGAAGCATATGAGTGCCTAAGATATATGAAAGAAAAAACAGCATGCGTCTAAAAAAGAAAACGAAAGAATATGTAGTAGACACAAACCACGTGGATCTACATATCAGCATACATGGCCACTAGCACGTCTAAGTATAAAATTAGCAGCGTTCACAATTCATCGGCTAACCGTGTTTTTTTTTTCTAAACAAATTGGCCGTGTTTCACAGATTTTCGGGAAAAAAATTTCTAAAGAAATCTTGCATGCATTGAGTATCAAATAAAGTCTATTTGCAAAACTATTTTAAGAATGAGTGTAATTGTACGCGATGAATCTAATGAGCTTAATTAATCCATAATTTACTACAGTATTATTACAGTAACTTTCCTCTAATCGTGCGGTCAAAGACCCCATTGGATAGGTCTCGCGAATTAATCCGAGGTTGTGAAGATAGTTTTGTAAAATGATTTTATTTAATATTCTTACGATCAAACAGGTGGAAAAATATTTTCAGTTCAAATAAACCCGTCTACAAATTTGGTGTTCAGTTCAGCCACGCCGTGGGACAGAGATTCAAATAAACAAAATCAGTCTCCTCTTTTGAGGCAAAATGGTTTGACCGAAGGTCCACCCTGGAGGTTTTTGGACTTTGGAGGACCCACGACCGTCCACCCACCATCTAACGGCAGCCAACCGCCGTCGCGGGAACCTTCTCCAACCCACTGGCGACTCGCGTCCTCCTCCCGCGCCTGCCATAAATCCGCGCCTCCATCTCCCTCCTTCCTCCTCTTCCTCCTCCAACCCGCGCCTCCCACAAAACCCTAGCCGCCGCCGCTCCTCGCCGTCTAACTCCTCCCCACCTCCGTCCCACCGCGGCGGGATGGCCGGCAAGGGCGATGGCCCCGCCATCGGCATCGACCTCGGCACCACCTACTCGTGCGTCGGCGTCTGGCAGCACGACCGCGTCGAGATCATCGCCAACGACCAGGGCAACCGCACCACCCCCTCCTACGTCGCCTTCACCGACTCCGAGCGCCTCATCGGCGATGCCGCCAAGAACCAGGTCGCCATGAACCCCATCAACACCGTCTTCGGTGAGACCCCCTTTCCCATCCAAATCTGCTCCCTTGGCCTCCTTCCATGTACTTCTTACTAGACTCCGTTTGTTTTGGTACACTTCATGTTTTAGTAGTAGATCTGAATGTTTTGGCTCAAGCCCGAGCTCCTGTTGTAGTGATTAGTTGTTACAGCAGCAGTACGGATTTCTGAATTGCATGTTATTGGCACTTGGTAGATTTACTAGATCTGTAGCACCAGTTGACTGCCGTAGAGATTGTTGACCTACGTGGATAATTGTTTAGCCTTACGTGTCTATGTGGCAGCAGAAAGAAATTGTTAGCTGCGTTTGTTTTAGACTTAAGTTGTGCTGCCATTTGGTTGCGACTGTCCCGCCTTCGGTCTGTCTTTTTTTTCAAGGGGAGAAGTGATGATGCTATATCCATACCACACGTCTGCATCTCTGATGATGATTAATCTACATCATGCACTACCATCTGATCTCCCCCTTTATTGTTCAACTTTCACCTTCACAACAGTACTCCCTTTTGTTTTTCTACTAGGAGCCAATGCTCAGTTTATGTTTTTTTGCTTTTGATTGCCCTTTTTTGAATCTTTGATTTGATTCTTGAAGTCTATTGATGCAACCTGTGATGTAAATGTACCCATTTCCTGAAATGTAGTGATTACTGCAAACAGAACACCATCTTTTGGCTGAGGTCGCATGTTTTAAATACAACCTTTTTAGTCCACTTCATATTTTTTTTGGATGCTTGCAATGCCATTTGGTATCTGACACAAGGCCTCCTTTTGTGGCTGTGTGTCTCGAAATATGGCAAATAACAAGGGGTGACGGATCTTGCGACACTGGTTGCTCCTAAATGAACCTCCAGTTACTATACAACCGTCTACAACTGTACATGTCTTGACATTTGTAAAGTCAATTGTGTAACCTACCTTGGCGTTTTATTCTTGTGTACTGGGTTAGCAGTTGAACCTTATATTTCCCAAGTTCTATGGACAAGAACAGTTTTTTAATAACATTTAATAGTGTCTGCCAAATGTTATGTGCTGCCATTTATAGAATGTTTGTCCTTTTGAAACTTTGACCTTGCAGTCTGCATTGTGCGACCTGTGATGTAAACATACCATTTCCTGAAATGCAGTGATTATTTCAAACTCAATCACCATCTTTTGGCTGAGGTTGTGCAGTATATCAGTCTTTTAATCTACTGTAGTACTTTTGGATGCTTGTAATGCCACCTGGCATCTGACACACCACCTCCTTTTGTGGCAAATAATATGGGAAACAGATCTTGCGACACTGGTTGCTCCTAAATGAGCCTGTACAGTTACTATACAGCAGTTTACAACTTTGCATGTCCTTTAATTAGCCAATTCTTTAACCTACCTTGTCATTTAATTCTTGCACACTTGGTTAGTAAAATAGTGTGTTTTCCAATTCATATGAACATGAACAATTCTTAATAACTTTTAGTGCCTGCTAAATGTTATCTGCTGCCATTTGTAGAATGTAGTGCTTGCCATGGTTTTTCCCCCTTGCTTCATGTCTTCATGATTTGTATTGGTGATATTATCCGATTACTATAAGCAACATACTGCATCTAGTAAAAACTGTGCTTATGACATGATTTTTCTTTTACAGATGCCAAACGGCTCATTGGCAGGAGATTTAGTGATGCCTCTGTACAGAGCGACATCAAGCTGTGGCCCTTCAAGGTCATCTCTGGACCTGGTGAGAAGCCTATGATTGCTGTTCAGTACAAGGGTGAGGAGAAGCAGTTTGCAGCTGAAGAGATCTCCTCTATGGTTCTCATCAAGATGAGGGAGATTGCTGAAGCTTACCTTGGCACCACTATCAAGAATGCTGTTGTCACTGTTCCTGCCTACTTCAATGACTCTCAGAGGCAGGCCACCAAGGATGCTGGGGTGATCGCTGGTCTCAATGTTTTGCGTATCATCAATGAGCCAACTGCTGCTGCTATTGCTTATGGTCTTGACAAGAAGGCTACTAGCGTCGGTGAGAAGAATGTTCTTATCTTTGACCTTGGAGGCGGTACCTTTGATGTCTCTCTTCTCACCATCGAGGAGGGTATCTTTGAGGTCAAGGCCACAGCTGGTGACACTCACCTTGGTGGTGAGGATTTTGACAACCGGATGGTCAACCACTTTGTCCAAGAGTTCAAGAGGAAGAACAAAAAGGATATTACGGGCAACCCCAGGGCGCTCAGGAGGCTTAGGACGGCCTGTGAGAGGGCGAAGAGGACCCTCTCCTCCACTGCTCAGACCACCATTGAGATTGACTCTCTGTATGAGGGCATTGACTTCTATTCCACCATCACCCGTGCTAGGTTTGAGGAGCTCAACATGGATCTCTTTAGGAAGTGTATGGAGCCTGTTGAGAAGTGTCTCAGGGACGCTAAGATGGACAAGAGCTCTGTTCATGATGTTGTGCTTGTTGGTGGCTCCACCAGAATTCCGAGGGTGCAGCAGCTTCTTCAGGACTTCTTCAATGGGAAGGAACTTTGCAAGAGCATCAACCCTGATGAGGCTGTTGCCTATGGTGCTGCTGTCCAAGCTGCCATCTTGAGTGGAGAGGGCAATGAGAAGGTCCAGGATCTCCTCCTGCTGGATGTTACCCCTCTCTCTCTTGGTCTAGAGACTGCTGGTGGTGTCATGACTGTTTTGATTCCAAGGAACACCACCATTCCCACCAAGAAGGAGCAGGTCTTCTCCACATACTCGGACAACCAGCCTGGTGTTCTTATCCAGGTGTATGAGGGTGAGAGGACCAGGACCCGTGACAACAACCTGCTTGGCAAATTCGAGCTGTCTGGCATTCCACCTGCACCAAGGGGTGTTCCTCAGATCACTGTTTGCTTTGACATCGATGCAAACGGTATCCTGAATGTCTCTGCGGAGGACAAGACAACTGGCCAGAAGAACAAGATCACCATCACCAATGACAAGGGCAGGTTGAGCAAGGAGGAGATTGAGAAGATGGTTCAGGAAGCTGAGAAGTACAAGTCTGAGGATGAGGAGCACAAGAAGAAAGTGGAGTCCAAGAACACCCTTGAGAACTACGCCTACAACATGCGGAACACCATCAAGGACGATAAGATCGCCTCAAAGCTTGATGCTGCTGACAAGAAGAAGATTGAGGATGCCATTGATGCTGCAATCCAGTGGCTTGATGGCAACCAGCTTGCTGAGGCTGACGAGTTTGAGGACAAGATGAAGGAGCTCGAGGGCCTCTGCAACCCCATTATTGCCAAGATGTACCAGGGTGCTGGTGCAGACATGGCTGGTGGCATGGATGAGGATGCACCCTCTGGAGGCAGCGGTGCTGGCCCCAAGATTGAGGAGGTCGACTAAATGCGAACAAATTCCTCCTTCTAGATACCCTGCTTCATTGCTTTTTAATGCTAGTGCTTCATCCTTAAATCCACAATTGTAGCACAACACTATGGTACTTTGGGCTGAACTGTGATGGAATGATGGAAGTTATCATTGCTGGTGAATTATTCTTTTTTTGTCTTCTTTGGCAATTTACATTTCCGTGCTAGTTAAGTGAAGCTCTGTTGGATCATGTGCCAGACCTCGGTGATATTGAAGTAACTTTTTTGTCTGCAGTTTATTGTGCGCCATTTCTGTGCTATTTTCCTGATGTCATCGTCAGGATGCTCTTTTTGTGCCCGCAATAAAGAAGTATTTCTGTGTAACATATATGTTTGGTTTGGTTATGAAATAATTCATTAGAATTGCCCATTTGTAGCCAATGCTACTGCATGACACTGGTATCTTGCCTGTAACTATTTTATTTTATTTTATTTTTGAGAAAGACACGTGCTCTGCTATATCGTTGAACATTCACAGATGTCTGTTTCGTTCGTTAAGCTATAAGTGTTTCTTTACCCGGATAAAATGACTTACCTTTTTTCCCAGACAGATAAAATGACACGCACGCAGCTAACTTGCCTGATAAAATGACATGCACACTCCACAAACAAGAATAATCCATGATAATATCACAATAATAAAACATTGGGGTTTCAATATACTTGACAACTAACAGTTAGCTATTTTGATGGACTCTAGCTAGTAATTACCAAACCAATTACCACGCAGGAACGAAACTCCTCGAATCAACTGAATTAGGTCTAGAAATATAGGAAACGGGAAGAAATGATGACAAATAGATGTTTGGAAGCTCCAGAAGTCCCAAAGTTGAAAACAAGGACAGGTAAATCAATGGTTGCACTAGTGTTAGTGTGTCGTCAGTGATTGATGCAAGGAGATTATTGTGTCTGTATAAGGAATAGGAGTACAAGTAACTATATATTCTTCTTGTTTTTTGAAGCAAAAACTAACATTGGGTGGGTAGGTAGGTAATCTAGAATAAACTTTCAGAATATAGTGTAATAAGAATACAAATTAATTACCTCAAAGCAGTGTTTCTTCAGGGTGGGAAAAATTTTTCGGACATGTTTGATCAGAGTATCAAATCAAGTCAGTTTACAAAACTACATTCACAACTCCAGATTAATTCGCGAGACCTATCTAACGAGGCGTTTGACCGCACGATTAGAAGATAGTTACTGTAGCATTACTGTAGTAAATCATGGGTTAATTAGGTTCATTAGATTCGTCGCGTAAAGTTACACTCATTCTTAAAAATGTTTTGCAACTTCAATACATGCAAGATTCTCTTGGGGAAAAAAAATTCACCTTGACAAAGAAACACCGATATGGTCAGCTTCAGCTCGGTCAGGGTCAGTCTTCTCGAATCTCGATGCATGCCTATTGCAGTCTTGCTGTTGGTGGAAGACAAGGAGGCCCAAACTGGGTGGGCCTTGTGCTACCGACTGGTTATGGGCCGTGGGCCTGTTGGACGTGGAAACAAACCCAGTCCATCCTTGTTCCTTCCAATAGTGGCGAGGACGACGAGGACCACGCACGCGGCACGCCTTCCCCTTCCTCTTCTTCTTGGCGACTCGCTCGATCGATCTCGGCCTTGCTCCTCTCCGGCGACCACTTCTTCGCCGGCGACGACCATCCTATCCTACAGGGTATGCCCGTCTACTCCCTCCCCTCCCCTTCCCTTCCCTTCCCTTCCTTTCCCTTCCTGCTCCGCGAAATCCAATGCCCCAAACCCTAACCTATGCTATTTGTATTCGGATCTGACCATGTATTTTATTACCTACGAGTAATAACTTCGTTTGCAAAATTTATTACTGGCCGCTGTACACCCATGTCCGCCCCTGTGTGCACGTATCAACCATATACATGTGCTTCAATGCCTCTCACCCTTGATGCCGGTATCAAACCTTCTCTTACTTTTATGTGACCCTTTAGATTCAATCAATCTTCTCATTTGTCAGCCTCTACTTTATTACAGAGTTCAGTGCGGTTTTTCCTAATTATTAGGTCAGGTGGCTTCAAGCAATTCAATGTTTCATTGTTTGATTGCATCAGCAAGTGCTCTAATTGCTCTTGCGGTTTTAAATACGGAGTACCACAGAAGAATGCATGTTTTGCAATATGCAACTAGTCAATTATGCGTTGGGCATTGTTAATATAGACAAACTGTTTCCCCCATCAGAAAACCTTGAATTATTAATTGCACATCTTAAGCTTGTACCTGATGTCGTAGCATATCAGTAAGTTTAGCAATAGAACACACAAGAAAGAATGACCCAAATGACAGATGTGGGGATGGAGGTATTTGTTGGGCAACGCTGCCATAGTGACATCAGTAGCTATCCTTAGATATGTAGAGCATTACTGATATTCGGCTGGTTTGTGTGGATTTTTTTTGGTTATGGGCATTATGCAGGTGTCATATAATTGTTTGGATGCACGATCGCAAATATCAACTTTTTATTTTTTTTGCTCTTTAAAAGTATAGATTTCATACGATCATATCACAGCAGCATAGCATGCACAATTTTCTGCAATATATTGGTTCTAGATACTAAAAACCAAATCTGAACTAGATCTGACATTTAGATTACCTTTGCTGTGAGTGATTTATTTTTCACATTGACACTATGGTGGTGCTTAATATGTTGGCACTCTCAATTAGTCTCCTGGACATTCAGGCACAAACTTTGTTACCCCTTTACTGACACGACTCAGAAAATACAGCAGGCCAACAATGGGTTACTATATTCTATTTCCCCAATGGCCCTTAATGGAGCATTTGCAAATTGCAACTTCACTTTAGCTGTTTCATTCCCTTGACTAGTACATGTTTAAGGTTGATTTATTCCATAGGACTTAGGTCAAGCAGAACATCAATTTATATCCTTTTATTCATTGACCTACATTTGTTCATTTATCTTTTGTTTAAAGAATGAAAGACTATATAGTATGTTCTGAGGGTTGGTTCAATTGATTCTAGGCTATCATCTTCTACGATATATTGGTGCTAGACACTATACTTGAATGAAAATACTTAGTGATTCTAGGCCTATTTATCATTTTTAAAGGGGGCTGTGGAAATCATCTAAGCCTATTTGTAATTTTAAAGGGGTCTGTGGAAATCGTTGTTTTCGTGGGTCAGTCATCAGTGCCATTTCATGAAAAAGAATGTGAGGTTTTAGAAATCCCACTATTTCAACCAAAAAGTATTTAAGATGGTCAACTAGATGTGAATGTGATGTGAATAAAGGATGCTGCATTTGTTGCTAATTTCAGTAAAATAAAGGATTCCATCAACTTTTAGAGTTGTTTTCTTTGATTGTGAATAATGGAGTGTGAATACTGAGATATGAGCCCATGCTTCTTTGTGGTTCTTCCCATATAGCTTCCTTCCCATATAGCTTCAATTCATTTGTCCAAAACCTTTCATTTAACACAGTTACATTCTGGCAGATTTACAAGTAATTAGTGATATTTGGTTGTAAGAGTGGCTTTTCCACTTCATAATCTAGTATATATGAACTATCAAGTTGCTGTTCAACTGATAGATGCTCCTGGGTGCAGGATGGATTCTAAGCGTAGGAGGAGCCATAGTCCAGTTGAGTACAAGGAAGGTCGTGATAATGATTATGAGACTTCTAGAAGGAAGGATAACTCAAGAGATCTTGAAGAGTCAAGTGCTACTAGATTAGGCAGAGGTCATGAATCAAGTAGGCACACTGATCGGCATTCTTATGGAACATCACGTGAATCCAAGAGGCATGATGACTATAGGAGGTACCATGATAAGTACAGTGATGATTATGGCAGGAGCCATCAAAGAGCCTCTAGGTCAGATCGTGAATCAAGGGCTGATACTTATTATGATCGCTCAAAGCGTGATCACACATCTGGTAGATCACGTGGTGGTCAGCGAGATGATCGAGATCAGAGGAATATAAACCAAGGAAAGCAAGATTCGCCTCGTGCCTATCAAAGGAATGATGGTGGAGAGTACAACAAATATAGAGATGAAAGAAAGCAAGAGTACAGAGGTGACAGAGACCATCACAGTGTTGTTGATAAGAACAAGGAAACCATCAAAGAGGAGGAAGTCCTGAAGAAGAGAAATGGAAAGGAAATTGAGAAAGAAGCTATGGTGGAGACTAGGGAGAAGAGAAGAAGTCTATTCAGTTCTACTGGGCCAAACATTGATAACTCAGGGGGTTAGTTGATTTTTTATTCCTGTACTTTCTTGTTGGCGCATAATTTTCTATATTCAGCCTCAGGACAAAGTTATGAATTCCACAGATGCCAAACCATCCTCAGTCGCAAATGAAGCCTTGGATAATTCTGCAGCAACCTTAGATGATGGTGTGAATGCAGCTAAAGTTGCAGCTATGAAAGCTGCCGAATTAGGTAAGCATTTTCCTCACGATTGTCATGTTTCAACAATTTGTCCATTCCTGTCTCATGTGTATTCTCCTTGGCTGATTGATTTTTATTTTGTGCTTGTCTTAACATTGGCGCGTTCAGCTATCAACAACACTGCTTGGTATAAAGAAAAGGGAAAATTGTATATGTTGATTTTGATGGGCTGAACTTTTCACTGAGTACTGAGAATTGATAACAGAAGAAACCATTTTTCCGTACTTCCATAATGGCATCCAATTAGATGACCATGATAGTAATCTCTTTGCTGACAATGGGAATAGTGCATCATTGACCATCCCTTTGTTGTTTATGGCAGTGAATAGGAACATTGCAGCATTTGGTGCTGGAACTGGGCGCCTGTCCGCTGATCAGAAGAAAAAGCTTCTTTGGGGCAACAAAAAGAGCAATCCTTCGGAGGAGGTAAACTTCCGGTGAACGATTTCTTTTTGGTTTTCATTTCATTCAGTTTGTTAAAGACGTGATCATTTGTTCACTTATCATTTATTTTTATCCCTGGTGCTACAGACAAGTAATCGCTGGGACTTAAATTTGTTTTCTGATCGTGAGCGCCAGGAGAAATTTAACAAACTCATGGTAATTCCTTCTCCTTGAGAGTTGAGACACTCTATTTTGAATATTTCTGCACTCCCCAATTTATTATCCTCAATATCAGCAGAACCTATACCCCGTTACTCTGCGAAGTACTAACACCGTTTTAGAGTCTGAGGATGCCTTGGTGGCTATGGCCTATCGCAGGGTGTGAAGAGCAGCGCCCCAGTTCAGGAGAGCAAGGCCGAGGACAAGGACAAGGACGGGAGCTCAGCCGAAGCCAAGAAGCTGGAGGAACTCGACACCAACCTGGAGAAGCATTACATAGCAGGACTTCGCCGGAGAGATGGCAGGACCGTCGGTCTTGGCCTCTAGGGAACTCTGTTTGCAAATGCTGCAGCATCGAAAAACCCGGGAGCCTGCTATGTACAATCATCAGTTGCTCGTTTATCCTTGCACTTGGACGGTTAACTAGAAGTTTTATTTACCTGTGTTACTGCGTAACTTATTATTCTGTTGGAGGACTCTTATGTTTATTGTTCACAAGGACGGCAGCAGCTATCTTTATCTGTAAATGTTGCTTTGCTTTGTGAGGCTCTCAGCATGATGAGTTTAGCTTTCACCTTTGACAGGCTTTGGTTGTCAGCTTCACAAGCCTCAGAATCTGTTGCCAATGTTTTTGTAGCTTGAGTGCAAGGCCTTTGGATAAATTCGCTGCTGTTGCGGCATGAGAGTATCGAGCCCGTGTGGGCCTCATCCCCATCTGTCTTCCAAGGCCCAAACAAAACGTTCCCGTCGCTGCTGAGTCCATATTGGCTGGCAGCTCCTCCATCTCACTGTTTAGCCTTCTTGCAGCCTTTCATAATACTTGCTCTGAGAGTTGGTCGTACATACCTGATGAATGACTCAGATCCCTAGAGCATTGATTTGAGTAAAAATCTCTGCCCAGTGAGGCACTGAGGCCAGAAGATACTGACAGAGGAGAAGGGTGTTGTGATTTTCCCCACTCCAAAACCAGGTAGATGGTTTAGAGATTTGATTTGCAAATTCTTCTGTGTTTGGGGCAATTTCTCTTTTTTTGTGTTACTTATGATGATAGATAAATTAAAGTGTTAGAATCAGCCTATAACAGGGGCGGAGCTACAGCTTGTGATCTGGGTCCACCAACCCGACGAAATTTTGAAAAATCAATGGTAAATCACTGTATATGTTAGTTAATAGTACACAATGACCACATCCTCTTCTATACAAGACCCCAATGATCTTATAGCCAGGCTTCGACCCTGGCTTATAATAATATCAAACAAAAAATAATAATATCAAACAAGAACTACTATCCCTTCTTAGTTGTTATCTCAGAAGAGCATAAATGTGTTGTAACTAGAAATGTCTTTTGAGTCACATTGGCCTTGGACAGGAAATAGACATAATTGCAGTAGCACTTGAGAAGAAAAATATGTGACCGTTTAGTAGATGCCTTGTTAGTTGATATTCCATGGAATATAGGTAAATTCAAGTCGCTGTCAAAAAGGCCCGTCTAGCTCAGTCGGTAGAGCGCAAGGCTCTTAACCTTGTGGTCGTGGGTTCGAGCCCCACGGTGGGCGTTTCTTTTTTTATTTTTCCTTTTGCTCTTCTCATCTCTTTGTTTTTGTTTTTGCTATCATCTGATTCACAGCTCCTCCTGTTCATTTGCATATCTTATTTGGACTAGTATATCATATTTGATGCCTTTCCTTAGAATTGCCTAGATTATTATCTGCTCATGCATTGTATTTTCTCTTTCTTTAATAGATGTCAGTTGAGAAATATTTGTTGCAACTCCCCAAGGTACTACTAAGAAAGCTATTTTTCTGCATATATAATAATTCAAGAGTATATAGGTCAAACTTTAGATAGGGAGTCTGAGCATTTCCAGCTTTGCTTTAGGTATGTGTATGCCTATGGTCAGTTGGTCTGGTTATCAATCAGACAGGCCTCCATCCACACACTGGCATAAGCTTTTCCTATGGATGACTATGCTCATTTTGGTCTAAAGTTATTGACAAATGAAGGACCTTCGAAAAGCATCGCCTTCGTTCATCTCCCCTAAGCCGTTTCTGACGAAATACACCGAGTTGAGATTGATGTGGACAGACCAATCCGCCAAACCTGGAGTATTTGCATAGTTCTTGCGATGGTTTCGAAGACATAATATGAGATCAGTAGCGGACATGGAGCAGATAACATTTTTAGTAACTGACAGTTGACAACAATACTTTTCTGTTTGAAATTCAGGCATGACCATGGCAAGGTGCGTCTTGGGTGTAAGCAGCAGCAACAACAACATTCAAAATTCTAAAATGGTAATAGGTCCATATATAATTCCAAATTATTAGTTGAAATCTGGTATGAACCGATTCCAGAGTTCATCAGCATAGTTAAAGAACATTGTGTCTAGGTTCCTTGAACAATGAAGTAACAAGGATAATGTTAGCGTGAAGCGATAACATTTTTTATGCCCCTCATCAAAGCAGAAACCTCCATCTAGATTGCTGGCGTGCTAGATGCGATGATGTTCTATTGTTGTCTCAGTCAAAACAGATGATACAGACAGGTTGGCAACGTAGCTTACATATATTCTAGTAATAAGTAAATAGGAAAAGGACCAAGTACTTGTATACTTGCTTGTAATATATAGTAAAGTACAGGTATTTGTCGCCTTTAGCACATATATATTGCAGTAACTTTTTTTTAACAAGTGTTTCAACGAATAATATTGAATCCATGCTTGTTAAAACTGAAGCAACTTGCTTGTTGGTAGAAGCGATTTCTAGAAGAAACAAAAAAGGCTCATTTCTTGCCGGCTAGAAACTGGCGTATAAGGGAATAAAATAGTAGCCTCTTATTAGGTATTGCGTACGTCTACGTCCTTAGGAATTGATAAACGTGCTGGTGTGTGTCAATAATGTCCATGAGAATATGAGAGAAAAGCAAGGGAGGACAAGTCAAGCACGCCTGAGCTTATGTGACTGCAGAAAGCAACCGGGCGAATCTTTTTTCCATCATGGTTACTTTCAATTTGAAAGACAGAGACGTATACACAAGCAATTCAGGAAATTCGTTTCAAGCCAAATTGTAGATGCGAGAAAAATTTCGTTCTAGCCCTGCTCTTTTGTTATTCTTAGGCTTCAATTATTCATGTCAGGGGGAGGGGGATGAACCAGGTTGGCTACAAGGCCAAGCTTTCAAACCCACAACCACGGTTCAAACCCCCTTGTCCCTCGGCGTTCAAATAACGCGGGGGGATAACTTGCCTCTAGCCCCTATTTTAGAAAAAAAAATTATTCATGCCATAAATGATAGTACGCAGATGATACAACTAAGTTTTCACTGAGTTTTTAGTCGTCTTTTCAACGTTTAACCTTTAATCTTTGGTTGTTCTGTAACGTGTATGGAGTATCTATTCCTACAAATAGCGGGATTAAATTTTACCAAGCCTTGGAAATCTTTCATGAATAATTCTTTCACTTTCAGAGGCCCCACAAATAATCAAGAGAAGTGTGGCCATTGGATGGGAGGCCAGGGCGACGATGCCCAATGCAAAAGGACGACTAATTCAAGAGACAAACTTATGGCATCGTGACACGCAACATCTAACAAATACGTCCTGTTGCGTGCCTGTTTCTGTTTGGCTGGGGGAAAAAAATCCATGGATCCAGTGCTATATAAAGCGGTGCTGGGGTTGAGCCTCTTCAATTCAGTGTGCTCAAGCAATCTCAAAGCAAGTTCCATCTTCTTGTTCTCTTTGAGTTGCTAGCTTGTTCCAGAAGAAGAAGAAGATGTCTTGCAGCTGCGGATCAAGCTGCAGCTGCGGCTCAAACTGCACCTGCGGGTACGTATATATATGCTTCTGGATCCATCATTAATTCTTCGCTGCTGCTTATCGTTGTGATTAGCAAGATAAGAATTAATTAAGCGGTCGTCGTCGATCGACCGTCTGAAGAATTAATCTTTGTTCTGTTTTGCTGCTGTATGTATACACGTTAACAAAAACAAACTAAAATTTGGCGTTGATGATGGACTTGCTGCAGCAAGATGTACCCTGACCTTGAGGAGAAGAGCACCGGCGCTCAGGCCACCGTGGTGCTGGGCGTTGCCCCGGAGAAGAAGGGCCAGTTCGAGGCGGCGGCGGAGTCCGGCGAGACCGCCCATGGCTGCAGCTGCGGTGACAGCTGCACCTGCAACCCCTGTAACTGCTGATTATATTGGATCCAGCTCTCCATGCATGCATGATTGTACGTGGTGTGTCTTGTGTGATCGACTTACGAGTGATGATCGTATCTATTATTGGACAATAAGGATATGAGCGAGCCATCATGTATGGGTGGTTTTGGCTCTCGTCTCGAGCATGCATGTGTGTGTATGGTTTGCACCCTCTGCTTGACGTCCGTATGTCTTGTGCTCATGTATGTGTTTGTGTGTTGATCGTTACAAACATATGCAGTGTATGTGTACCGATCATCGGTCCAGAGTGATGAATGAATATAGTATCAAACTGGTTTGATTTGCCTACTTCTTCTTGCTGGGTTTCTCGATCTCTGTTGTTGATCGTTACAAAACAAACCATGTATTTTAGTTTATTATAACAAAAAAATGCATCCAAACAATTAAAGTCCTTGCACCAAGTAGTCAACGGGTTACTAAAAATGCCATGTTAACATTACTAATCAGCAATTACTAGTTAGAGAGAGAAAAAAATGCCATGAAGAGGTTGCCTTTGTCTACAACTCGGCCTCACAGGTTGGCTTATTGTGGCCTGTTTGCTTGCACCTGCTGCAGAGTCGTACCAGAGTGCTTATCTTGTTGGGGTTAGACCGCTCCCTTCTTGGTTTATCTGATGTACGTTGCTTGGGAGCCAGGATCTGATTCACCCCAGCACTAAAATCGAAGCTATCCATGTCAGGTATTGGGGGAGATTCTTCAAACAACTTCTCCGGCACATTGAGAGAAGAATGGAACAATGGATAACAAAGTTGATGTCCATGATGGGTGGATATGGACTCGAGGCAGTGCCCACGTTAACAACTCAGTCTTATTATGATGAAACACGAAGATATGATGTTACAACTGAACTCACGTATAAAGGGTCAGACCTCATAATGGAAACCATATTTCGGATCCTTTGGTTCCTTGATGTCTCCAACAACAATTTTCAGGGAAGCATCCCTGCAGCTATTTTCAGTCACCTCATTTCATGACATTCGGCAATAGCTCATTTCTTGGAAACAATGGGTTGTGCGGGCCTCCATTGTCAAAAGAGTGCATCAACAGAAGAACGCAAATTAGTGTGGTGTCACATCATTCCAAGAAGAATTCTGTGGATATTATGTCGTTCATCTTTTCTGGAGTTGGATTTGCTGTAGGCGCAACCCTTCGGAGGAGGTAAACTTCCGGTGAACAATTTCTTTTCAGTTTTCATTTCATTCAGTTTGTTGAAGACATGTGATCACTTGTTCACTTATCATTTGTTTTCATTCCTGATGCGACAGACAAGTAATCGCTGGGACTACGTTCCCTGTTGCGTGCTGTTTCTGTTTTGGCTGGGGGAAAAAAATCCATGGATCCAGTGCTATATAAAGCGGTGCTGGGGTTGAGCTCTTCAATTCAGTGTGCTCAAGCAATCTCAAAGCAAGTTCCATCTTCTTGTTCTCTTTGAGTTGCTAGCTTGTTCCAGAAGAAGAAGAAGATGTCTTGCAGCTGCGGATCAAGCTGCAGCTGCGGCTCAAATGCACCTGCGGGTACGTATATATATGCTTTCTGGATCATCATTAATTCTTCGCTGCTGCTTATCGTTGTGATTAGCAAGATAAGAATTAATTAAGCGGTCGTCGTCGATCGACCGTCTGAAGAATTAATCTTTGTTCTGTTTTGCTGCTGTATGTATACACGTTAACAAAAACAAACTAAAATTTGGCGTTGATGATGGACTTGCTGCAGCAAGATGTACCCTGACCTTGAGGAGAAGAGCACCGGCGCTCAGGCCACCGTGGTGCTGGGCGTTGCCCCGGAGAAGAAGGGCCAGTTCGAGGCGGCGGCGGAGTCCGGCGAGACCGCCCATGGCTGCAGCTGCGGTGACAGCTGCACCTGCAACCCCTGTAACTGCTGATTATATTGGATCCAGCTCTCCATGCATGCATGATTGTACGTGGTGTGTCTTGTGTGATCGACTTACGAGTGATGATCGTATCTATTATTGGACAATAAGGATATGAGCGAGCCATCATGTATGGGTGGTTTTGGCTCTCGTCTCGAGCATGCATGTGTGTGTATGGTTTGCACCCTCTGCTTGACGTCCGTATGTCTTGTGCTCATGTATGTGTTTGTGTGTTGATCGTTACAAACATATGCAGTGTATGTGTACCGATCATCGGTCCAGAGTGATGAATGAATATAGTATCAAACTGGTTTGATTTGCCTACTTCTTCTTGCTGGGTTTCTCGATCTCTGTTGTTGATCGTTACAAAACAAACCATGTATTTTAGTTTATTATAACAAAAAAATGCATCCAAACAATTAAAGTCCTTGCACCAAGTAGTCAACGGGTTACTAAAAATGCCATGTTAACATTACTAATCAGCAATTACTAGTTAGAGAGAGAAAAAAATGCCATGAAGAGGTTGCCTTTGTCTACAACTCGGCCTCACAGGTTGGCTTATTGTGGCCTGTTTGCTTGCACCTGCTGCAGAGTCGTACCAGAGTGCTTATCTTGTTGGGGTTAGACCGCTCCCTTCTTGGTTTATCTGATGTACGTTGCTTGGGAGCCAGGATCTGATTCACCCCAGCACTAAAATCGAAGCTATCCATGTCAGGTATTGGGGGAGATTCTTCAAACAACTTCTCCGGCACATTGAGAGAAGAATGGAACAATGGATAACAAAGTTGATGTCCATGATGGGTGGATATGGACTCGAGGCAGTGCCCACGTTAACAACTCAGTCTTATTATGATGAAACACGAAGATATGATGTTACAACTGAACTCACGTATAAAGGGTCAGACCTCATAATGGAAACCATATTTCGGATCCTTTGGTTCCTTGATGTCTCCAACAACAATTTTCAGGGAAGCATCCCTGCAGCTATTTTCAGTCACCTCATTTCATGACATTCGGCAATAGCTCATTTCTTGGAAACAATGGGTTGTGCGGGCCTCCATTGTCAAAAGAGTGCATCAACAGAAGAACGCAAATTAGTGTGGTGTCACATCATTCCAAGAAGAATTCTGTGGATATTATGTCGTTCATCTTTTCTGGAGTTGGATTTGCTGTAGGCGCAACCCTTCGGAGGAGGTAAACTTCCGGTGAACAATTTCTTTTCAGTTTTCATTTCATTCAGTTTGTTGAAGACATGTGATCACTTGTTCACTTATCATTTGTTTTCATTCCTGATGCGACAGACAAGTAATCGCTGGGACGCCTCTAGCCCCTATTTTAGAAAAAAAAATTATTCATGCCATAAATGATAGTACGCAGATGATACAACTAAGTTTTCACTGAGTTTTTAGTCGTCGTTTCAACGTTTAACCTTTAATCTTTGGTTGTTCTGTAACGTGTATGGAGTATCTATTCCTACAAATAGCGGGATTAAATTTTACCAAGCCTGGAAATCTTTCATGAATAATTCTTTCACTTTCAGAGGCCCCACAAATAATCAAGAGAAGTGTGGCCATTGGATGGGAGGCCAGGGCGACGATGCCCAATGCAAAAGTAGACCAAGGGCGACGACGGCCAATGCAAGGACAACTAATTCAAGAGACAAGCTTATTATGGCATCGTGACACGCAACATCTAACAAATCCAGTGCTATATAAAGCGGTGCTGGGGTTGAGCCTCTTCAATTCAGTGTGCTCAAGCAATCTCAAAGCAAGCTCCATCTTCTTCTACTCTTGAGTTTCTAGCTTGTTCCAGAAGAAGAAGAAGAGGAGAATGTCTTGCAGCTGCGGATCAAGCTGCAACTGCGGCTCAAGCTGCAACTGCGGGTACGTATATATGCTTCTCGATGCATCATTAATTCTTTGCTGCTGCTGCTGCTTCTCGATGTGATTAGCAAGATAAGAATTAATTAAGCGGTCGTCGTCGATCGACCGTCTGAAGAATTAATCTTTGGTCTGTTTTGCTGCTGTGTATGTATATATGCTAACAAAAACAAATTAAAATTTGGCGTTGATGGTCGACTTTATTTCTGCAGCAAGATGTACCCTGACCTTGAGGAGAAGAGCACCGGCGCTCAGGCCACCGTGGTGCTGGGCGTTGCCCCGGAGAAGAAGGGCCAGTTCGAGGCGGCGGCGGAGTCCGGCGAGACCGCCCATGGCTGCAGCTGCGGTGACAGCTGCACCTGCAACCCCTGTAACTGCTGATTATATTGGATCCAGCTCTCCATGCATGCATGATTGTACGTGGTGTGTCTTGTGTGACGACTTAATTACGAGTGATGATCATATCTATTATTGGACAATAAGGATATGAGCGAGCCATCATGTATGGGTGGTTTTGGCTCTCGTCTCGAGCATGCATGCATGTGTGTGGTTTGCAACCTCTGCTTGACGTCCGTATGTCTTGTGCTCATGTATGTGTTTGTGTGTTGATCGTTACAAACATATGCAGTGTATGTGTACCGATCATCGGTCCAGAGTGATGAATGAATATAGTATCAAACTGGTTTGATTTGCCTAGTTCTTCTTTCTGGGTTTCTCAATCATCTGTGTGTTGATGTTACAAAACAAACCATGTATTTTATTTTATTATAACAAAAAAATTCATGCAAACAATTAAAGTCCTTGCACCAAGTAGTCAACGGTTTACTAAACATGCTATGTTAACATTACTAATTAGCACTTACTAGTTAGAGAGAGAGAGAGAGAAAATACTAATTGGTGGAAACATTTAAAGGCTCCGCATTAATCCTCACACAACGCACTGGAAAAAGAAAAAAAATACACCATGATTCACACTCCCTCCGGTTTCATATTAGAAGTCGTTTAGAACAAGGTTTGAGTCAAATATTGGGAATATAAATCATGAATAACATTTAAGTCGTTGAGTTTAGAAATGTGAAAATCATATAAATAGATTGGTCTTGAATAACATTTAAGTCGTTGAGTTTGGAAATGCATGTGTGCGTGGTTTGCAACCTCTGCTTGACGTCCGTATGTCTTTGCTCATGTTTGTGTTTGTGTGTCGATCGTTACAAACCATGCAGTGTATCTGTAGCGATCATCGGTCCAGGGTGATGAATGAATATAATATCAAACTGGTTTGATTTGTCTAGTTCATCTTATTGGGTTTCTCTCTGTGTGTTGATCATTACAAAACAAACCGTGTATTTTATTTTATTATAACAAAAAAAATGTATGCAAACAATTAAAATCCTTGCACCAAGTAGTCAACGGTTTACTAAAAATGCCATGTTAACATTACTAATCAGCAATTACTAGTTAGAGAGAGAGAATACTAATTGGTGGAAACATTTAAAGGCTCTGCATTAATATTTTTTTAAAAGAAATACCCTAAGGGAGATCCCTGCCTGAAGTTTAATGTGTCTCACCCAGGATTTGAACCCTGGGTGGGAGCCTTCTGGTTAGTGGCCTTTGCCACTACACCGTGAGCTCCTTGGCTTCTGCATTAATCCTCAAACGGCACACTGAAAAAAGAAAAAAAATATAGCATGATTGATATGCCCGATCGATCAGTTGTTGGATACGTACGCAACAAGCATATATGCAGATGAAAAAATTGATGCTTGCAAATTGACGAGGCTGGTAGTTTCTGCTTTGAGGATTCAATTGAAGCCAGAAGAAGCCATGCATGGCCAGCAGCAGTCTCCACCTTGGACCTCAACCATCTCGGTTCCTCAGCCTCTGCCCTCGACCATGACTGATTCATCCATCCAGTAAATTAAATAATCAATTACTCCCTCTATCCAGTAAATTAAATAATCAATTCGACTACTCCCGGTAAAAATGATAAAAATGCTGCCCACCGGTGATGACGCCTGATCACAAGCGCTACAGCTACTTTTCTCAATATATGTCATCGAAAAATTAAAGGAGAGAGCTGTGTAACTCAGCACTTTGTATTAAAACTGCCGTCAGTGCCACCGACCAACTGACCAAGGCACAAAGTCGATTAGTATTTTTTCAAAAAAAAACTGTCACGATACTGTATCAACACTGCTCATCTGTAAATTCAGACGATTACTCCATGTTACAAACTATAAAACCAGCCATAGCAAAGACAGGCTAAATACATAATAAAACTATGGACTAGCTACACTTCTCAGCTGCTAACCAGATCTACTCTCTGCTGTTTCAGCGACATTATCATTAAATAAAACCTATACTAGGTGATTTCCCGTGCGTTGCTGCGGGATTTAAAACGGTTTTTTTTACCAATGTGATGACTACTCCGATGAAATAATCTCTGATATGATTTAATTTTGATCTGACGAGATTAGCTAACTTCCCCCGGGATCAATAGCAAACCAAACTCAACCATAAATAAACAGAGAAAAATATACGTGAGAGTTAAAATCAACTACCAAACTCGCGTCGAACTATAGAATAATTTAATTTGGATCCCAAGCTGTATGCACATAGGATTGGACGTTGGCCATCAGATAGAGAAAGAGGCAGCTACTGAATATTGTTTTGTACGTGGGTCCCCCAGATGCGGCGTCGACGCTTGGTTTTTTACCTTGGCCATAGAAATTGTACCACCGCTGCAGCTGGCCTTATCTTCTTCCCCACACCAGCCATCACGCATTCCACAGCCCAACACGCACTCCTTTTCCTACCACCAGCGACGACGCCTCCAAGCCAAGCCCCAGCGCCGGTAGCGGCAGTAGGTCCCAGCTGGCTGCGCCCTCATGGTGGGCGGCAGGCCATGCCCCCACGGCCAGCGGCAGCTCAAGGAGCTCCCCCGCACGGCGGCCGGGCGTAGGGCGCGATGCGCGGTGGCCGGCGGAGGTCGCCCGCGCGGCAGCCGGAGCGGTGCGTGGCGGCTCATGGGGCTCCCCCACGCGGCGGCCGAGGCGGGGGTCGCGGTGCGCGGTGGCCGGGGCGAGGCGGCGGATCTCGCGGTCTCGCCGACGCCACGGACGTGGTGAGGGCGTGAGGCGCCGCAACCGGCAGAGCTACCGGGCGGGACCGAAGGGGCGGCGGCGCTCGGTGACCCACTGTGGCGGCGCTCCGGTGATGGGATGGCGACGAAGACTGGCGGAGAAGCTTCGGCTTGGCGATGCGATGTTCGTGATGGCGTTGGCTTGCTCCGAGTGAGCTCGACGGCGGCGAATCGGGGACGACAGAGCTCGGCGGCGGCCGGCTGCCTTGCGCGGCGGATGGTGAGTCCCGATCCCGATTGGATCTCCCGAGGGGAGGGGGCAGTTTTATGGGACATGGTGGCGGTGGGAAGAAGAGGCGGCGTGGAGGCGAAGGGACAGAGAAGGTGAGGAGGTGGCCCGGAGGCGAGGGGGCCGGCGAGGATTCACTGATGGAGTGGTTGGGCAAGATTAAGTTGCATCTCCCAACGTCCTATGATTGCAACTCGTCATCCGCTTCCACCCGAGAAACTACAGATCACAGCAATAATCAGACGCTTGTGATCCATACGTGTTTGACATTTCAATGCCGCAGCCAGTCGCGACCACGCACGCGCGTCGACTACTTGAATTTTCCCATCCAAAGTAGAGTAAAGCTAAGACACTGCTATTGTTGCTCCTACGCCGCAGTTGGAGATCCACGATGATGAACCACCACAGGCTGCTCCTAGTCGTAGGACTACTGCTATTGTTGCTCGTACAAGCTCAGCTCATAGTCCCGTCGTCAGCCAACAACAACTACAGTGTTTATACGGAATGTTATTGTGCAAAAATGTGAATTTTCAAAAAACTTTTTCGTGGATTGCCTGGCTAGCTAGAAAATCATAAGGATGTCTTCTTGTGCCCTTCCTAAATTCCTAGAATTAAATAAACATTAAATGAAATTAAGGTGTATTTTTGGCCTTAGTGTGATTTTGGGTCTTATTTGATTTTCTTGGTGTTTATTGTTTGAAGCATTCAAATTTAAATTAGATTCAAATACTAACTAGCCCTAAAACTAATTGGTAAAACCATGTAACCTACCTTGGGCCTAAACCCACCAACCCTTCTAACCCAACCCAACTAACTAAGACCCGGCCGGCCTGCTAACACCCCACCGACCCGCTAACATCCCTCGGCCCAACAACCCCGCCGGCCCAGCTCGCGCCGCTCGCCCCACTCCCTCTCCCTTTCTATCTCTCGCTGACACGCATGGCCCGCCTGTCAGCTTTACCTCTAACCTCGCGTCACCCCCACACACCGAGCACGCAGTCGCTCCCCCGTCGCCGGCGCTCCACGCCAAACGCGCCGCACACCCGTGCGATGAACGCCGCATGGCTTAGGGCACGGACGACGAGGATCGCTAGCCGTCCGCGCCCGCCCCCGCAGCCGGAAACCCTAGGCGCCCCGCCTATTTAAAGGCCTGCCGGTGCCGCTTCCCCGTTCGAGCCGCCACTTCCCCCATTGGGGTTTCCCTTCCACCAAACAGCCGCCGCCGCTACGGCGGAAAACAAGAAGCACGGCGCGAAGGCCGGCAGACAGAGGGGCTACGGCGGCGGCGGCGTCCTCGGCTGGACGGCCGGAACAGAGAGGAAACAGAGGATGGGGAAACGCCGGCGGCGACTCACGCGGCGGGGGTAGTTGTGCCGGCAGTCGGTGCAAGTCTGTCTGCCGGCCTTCACGCCGTGCTTCTTGTGCAGGACCCCCTTCCCGCAGCCCGCCGTCGCCATGCTCCGCCGTCCCATGGCCGCCATGGCCGCCGGACACCGGGACCGCCCGGACCGTGCGAGCGCCGCCATGGTCATGCCGCGCGCGCGCGTGAGCCCAACCCCCGCAAGGCGTGGCCTTGCCTTCATCCCGCGCGAACGACACCGCGCCGGAGGAACCCGAGCTCACCTTGCCGCCTCGCCGCCGTGGCCGGAGCCAAAGCTCCGCCGGCGCTCGTCGTCAGGCTGCCCCGTCGGCAAAAACCCCGTCTTTTCTCCCCGTCCGCAACCACAAAACCCAGCCGGTTCTTTTACCCCGCTTCCCGAGCCTCGTCGACCGCTCCTGGCCTCGCCGTCACTGGTCGCCGCCGCTCGCCGGAGCGCGAGCGTCGCGCGACGTCGCGCGTGGCGCGCACCCCCGCGGACGCCGCACCGCGGGCCACAGCAACTGCACACACCGCCGGCCACAGACGATCCCGCCGCGGCCGCACCCCGATCCGGTGCACCCGGTCCATGTGGACCACAGGCGTGGCGCACGGGGGACCTAGTCCATCGCGCCTCGAGCCAGCCAGGCCGAGCCCCAGCCCTTCTTGGGCCGTGGCCCAGTGCCTGTTGGGCCGAGCCGGCCACTTTTGGCCCACAAGCAGCCCGACGCCCCTTTTTCCTTTTTCTTTTTCAGAAACGCTGACCACCAGGCCCCACCTGCCACAGACCGGCTCTCGCTGACCTGTGGGCCCACTGACCCCACTGACCTTGACCGTTGACTGGTCAACATTGACCGAGTCAACGCTGACGTCATCCGGGCCCACGATGACGTCAGCATACCCGGACCCACTGATGACGTCAGCAGTGGCGCCACCAGGGCTGCCACGTGTCCTGTCTGTTATTTTATTTTTGGAATTATTTAATATTTTCAGAAAATGATTTAAACTTCAAAAATTAATAATAAATCAACCGTAGCTCAGAAAAATATGAAACCAGTTTCATTATTTTTCTAAAATCATGACCTACGCGTTAGAATTGAGTTTGGTGTTGTTTGGCTCTTCCTTGGTTCTCGTTTGGAGTTATTTGCTAGTAGTCTCGGTAATTGAATTACGGATCGGTATTTAGGAGGACCGGAGACTCACGTCGGGACTGAGGAGGAGGAGTTCGTTGAGTACTACGACGAGGAGGAGTCACCAGGTTCACGCCCATCCATTCTCTGAACGCCTATTATACATGCTTGTAGAAGTGCTATGCTTTATTTACTCGCATTAACTGCCTGAGATGATAAATCGTGCATAGCCTGTTTAATTACCTTTTCCTTGCTATCCTACGGCTATATTTATACCTATGCTGTTGAGAATGCTCCGCTTGCATGCGTGTGAGGAAAAGGGATACTTTTAACTGTTTTCTGTGTGAGTGTGAAAATAAAGGAGTTGGAGGATTTGAAAACCCCCTTTTGTTGAAGTGAGCGCACCATAACCCAATCCTCGGATTGGGGGCTGGGGAAGTACACTTGGGTACTTCCTACAGAGTGCCTGTTGCGGGCACAAGATTGGTTTGACCCGATATTGAGGAGTTGGCGGCGATACCTGTAATGGGTGCGACTAGCGGACCACCGTGGTGGATACGCATTTCGAGAGAAGAGCTCACTTCGACAGTTTGAGGACCGGTCGGACTAGCTGCTTCATTGGGACTTATCGTGCACTCTGTGTGTCCATTATGAGGGTGGGCCCGATCCGAGCCTAGCAAGTGTGGTGCCAAGTCTGCAGGAGGATAGTGTTTCAGTGTAAGGGGGACTGGTGTTGACCTTTGCTCCCTGATTTGCTTCGGCCTCCGACTGGCCCCGCGGGAGTGCTTCACAGTTCCTGGGTGACCTCTTGCGGGAGGATGCGCCCAAGCCCGGAAAAGCAGGATGGTGCCATAACTACTAGATCTCCGTTCGGTGTTGTGTGGCTCAGTTGGCTTTCTACCTCCTGGGTGCACTTCGCATAGATTCCAGGTGTACACACTCTGCAGAGTTAAAACTATACGTATAGCCGCGTCCTCGGTCATGGACAATACCCCATGGAGCGTACGCTCTGATTAGTGTTTTGGTGACTAAAACTTCTACCTCTCCCCTTTTTAAACTAAGGACCCGGCATGGCCGATGAGATGGGAGGAGCGGGAGTTCTCCCATCGAATAGATGTTGGAGACGGGAGTCTGTTGTGTCAGGATTGCCTATGGAGGTGTGTGTTGGTGTTGGAAATTGTTTTATAAACTTCTATATGCTGCTGCATAGGAAACCCCTGGCTTTTTCTTGTCTATTTGTATACTAGATTAGTCCACCTTAAAGCTTGCACATCTATGGATGATGACGTGGAACTGTTCCAATCCTTGGGAACAGTTCAAGGTCTTGCAGGTTACGAGTCTGACTTCGACAACAACGCTGATGGATGGTACGACTGAGGTGCAGCGCTACGCTCGAGTGGTTGCCTGTGGAGGAGATGTAGATGAAGCCCTTATGACTTAGCTACCGCTGCGTTGGCTTTCCTTTCTGTCGATTTAGCCCAAGTGGCTTGTACCCGTACTTCCTATGTTGGGAGATGTAATAACCTAAATATTACACTGTTTTATTCGACGTATGGATGTGATAACTTCTGGAGTGAGTTCTGTATGCGATAGCAGTTGATTCTGGGACTATCGCGGTGATACATGGAGTCAGATTTTCGGTAAGGAAAATCCGGTTCGTTTCATACAGTACTGCTGCCGTGCCATCGTCGTGTCTGCCTCGCCAGGCGGCGGCGCTGCTCCGTCTGAAACGCTCCTTCGCCGCCACCAACGCGTCGGTCACGACGTTTGCGTCGTGGAGGGCAGGCACCGACTGCTGCAGCTGGCACGGCGTCCGCTACCAGGTCGTCACTTCCCTCGACCTGGGCGGCCGCGGCTTGCGGAGCGCCGCGCTGGATGCCGCCATCTTCAACCTGACGTCGCTCAGGTATCTTAACCTCGCCCACAACGACTTCAGCAGGTCCAAGCTCCCATCCGCGAATAACAATGGGTTTCAGCGTCTCACCCGCCTCACTCATCTCAACCTCTCCAACGCAAACTTCTCTGGCATAATTCCAGCAGCAAACATTGGACGCCTCACCCATTTGGTCTCCATCGACCTCTCTGCCGCCGCCCCTGAATATATATATCCCAGTGCTTTCGCTGATTATTATTATTATGGCAACCATATCAATAATGCAACTAATACCCGACTCCAAGTTCCAAGCCTTGGATTGTTGATAGCAAACCTGAGCAATTTGAGGGAGCTCCATCTTGGCTCTGCTGACATCTCTGACAGCGGGACGAACTGGTGCAGCGCTCTAGCAAAGCACACTCCAAACCTTCGTGTTCTTAGCTTGCCGTTTTGTTCAATCTCTGGTACCATATGTCGGTCATTTTCTGCCTTACGCTCTCTTGCCATACTTAACCTACGACTTAACAGCCTGTCTGGTCCAGTCCCAGCTTTCTTTGCAAACTTGACCTCTTTGAGAGTACTCCAACTAAGCGATAATTCTCTTAACGGATCGTTCCCCTCGATCATCTTACAGCAGAAGCAGCTACTGACGCTTGACCTTAGTCGTAACGCATTTCTCTCTGGCAATTTGCCGAGATTTTCAGCTGGCAGCCGCTTGGAGAATCTTCTTCTACGCCGTACCAACTTCTCGGGTGAAATACCAAGTTCCATTGGCAATCTCAAGTCTCTCAAGAAACTAGACCTTGCTGAATCTGGAATGGACAGCTCAGATGCACGTGGTTTTTCGGGAATTGTTGAACCTGGATTCTGTTTCTATGTTGGATCCGGTTTTTCTGGAAAACTTCCCTCCTCAATTGGTAAGCTCAGATCCTTGGAGCTGTTAGCCTTATCTGGATTTGGACTTGTAGGAACCATATCACCATGGATTGCCAATCTAACTTTCTTGACGATTCTTCAGATCTCCAATTCTGGCCTACGTGGATCCATACCTTCATCAGTAGGAGAACTGAAGAAATTGAAAGAGCTAACACTGTCTAATTCCAAATTTTATGGAAACGTTCCTTCATCTATCTCAAATTTAACCCAACTGGATACCCTCAACCTCCAGTCCAACAATTTTTCTGGAACAGTACAACTCTCCTTATTCATGGGACTACCAAATCTGTCCATATTAAGTCTATCAAACAACAACTTGAATGTAGTAGACGGAGAAGACAATAATTCGTCACTTGTCTATCCCAGGATAAAGTCCTTAGGTTTAGTGTCTTGTGGCATAGACAAATTACCAAAATTGCTGAGACATCTAGGTCGTCGTAACCATACAAACTGGCTTGATATTTCACAGAACCAAATCCGAGGAGCCATACCTCAGTGGGCGTGGGAGAATTGGTCAGGCACGCACTTTCATTATCTTAACCTATCACACAACTACTTTACCAGCTTTGTTGGATTAGAGGAGACGACCTTTCTTCCCTTTTCTGCAGACCGTTTTGATCTCAGTTCCAATATGTTTGAAGGATCCATACCTTTACCCCAAAACCTCAACCAAGGCGCATTAGAGCTTGATTACTCAAGTAACATGTTCTCATCCATGCCACCTAACTTTTCCACTAAAACTTCCATCTTCATGGCCTCCAGAAATAACCTCTCAGGAAGTATTCTAGCATCTTTCTGTGGCGACAATTATCTAGAAATCCTTGATCTCTCCTACAATAACCTTACTGGCACAATTCCTTCTTGCCTGATGGAGGGCACCGATAAATTGCGGGTGATAAATCTGAAAAAGAATCGATTTCACGGAAGGCTGCCTCATAACATAAATGAAAGCTGCTCATTAGAGGTGCTAGACTTTGGTGACAACGAGATCAAAGGAAAATTGCCTAGATCTTTAGCTGCTTGCTCTAATTTGGAAGTCCTCGATGTTCAGAACAATCGGATCAGTGATTCTTTTCCATGTTGGATGAGCACTCTTGGTAGACTTTATGTTCTTGTCCTAAAATCTAATGAGTTCTTTGGAGAAGTGGGGCCTTCTACTGCAGAAGACAAAGTTAGTTGCGAATTTCAAAATATAATGGTTCTGGACCTAGCTTCAAACAACTTCTCCGGCACATTGAGAGAAGAATGGATAACAAAGTTGACGTCCATGATGGGTGGACAAGGAATCGAGGTATTGCCCACGTTAACAACCCAGTCTTATTCTGATGAAACACGAAGATATGATGTTACAACTGAACTCACTTATAAAGGGTCAGACCTCATAATGGAAAGCATATTTCGGATCATTTGGTTCCTTGATGTCTCGAACAACAGTTTTCAGGGAAGCATCCCTGCAGCTATTGGAGAACTTATTCAGTTAAATGTGCTCAACATGTCACACAATTCCCTAACAGGGCCGATTCCTAATAAGTTCGGTAATTTGACACGGTTGGAGGCTTTGGACCTGTCTTCCAATGAGCTTTCTGGAGAGATCCCTCGTCAATTAGCATTATTGGACTTCCTCACAACACTGAACCTGTCCAACAACAAGCTGGTGGGAAGCATACCAGAGTCACCTCATTTCATGACATTCGGCAATAGCTCATTTCTTGGAAACAATGGGTTGTGCGGGCCTCCATTGTCAAAAAAGTGCATCAACAGAACAACGCAGAATAGTCTGGTGTCACATCATTCCAAGAAGAATTCTGTGGATATTATGTTGTTCCTCTTTTCTGGAGTTGGATTTGGTGTAGGCTTTGCGATTGCAATTGTAGTGGCATGGGGAATACCCATTAGGAAACGGTCTTGAGAAAGGCAGGAAGCCTTTTTCGAATTATGTATTGAAATGAGATAAATTTTCTTGTACAAGGATCGAATCCTACAAGGATCTGCAATCAGGGCAGTCTAGTTCGTTGTAATTTACTTTTACTATTGTGAGTTTATGGTGTTACTGTCTAGGATACTTGGGGATTCCTTCCCTATAAACATCCATTTCGTCGCTGTTAAGCGGTTGTGGTGGTTCTGAATAGTGGTCTATAACATATCAGTTATTCTGCTGAAGAAGCTTGGTCTAGAAAAGCAGAACGGAAAATGGCTCTTACTCGACGAATAACGCTATTATTCGCGGTCCTAGAAGATGACACCATGGAACAAAAAGGCCAATTTCACTTTGTTCCCTGCAATTTGTGTTTCTACATATAATGGAATGTAATGGAATAATCAAGTTAAGGTACCGTTCCTTCACCACTACACAAAGAAGAAGAAAAACAAGGCATGGCCAAACCAAATTATTAAACACAAGCTACAACAACTGGGGTACACCTCCCTCGTGCTGAGGGATAACAATGGTGGTGCATCTTCTAAGAACTACTAGTAGTAGGTATGGATGGCAAGAAGCATGGTTGTCAGACAAGAGTACAGAAGTATTTGGCGCAAGCCCGGCAGTATTAACCTCCCAGCGTTGCCGCGGCTCGAGCCTGGAGGATGACGTGGACTCGAGGCTGGTGCCCCTGCCACCGCGCTGCCTGGACTTGCTGCGTCCCGTCAGGAGACGTATTTGCAACTTCCGTAGCCTGCAATTCAGATTCAGAAATGACATGATATATCAGTTGCGATTCAGAGTCAAATTCAGAAACATAATCGATCGATCATCGTGAACTTACTGGGGTCACTGGAGGTGACCATGCCGGTGCCCTTGAAGTCGCAGTCATAGTCGTGGCGCCCGTTGGATTGGTAGTACGCGTTCATCACGAACGAAGCATGGGACTGTACGTTGTTGGGATCAAAGCAACCGCCACCGCTCTGGATTGGCTTGCAGTCCACATAGGCACAGGCATAGTTGATGTTGTTCTGCAGGGTAGTCGCATCTGCACCGGTCTTGGCCACACACCACTTCCCTCCGCCAGAGGGTGAGGGGTTTGGTGATGGGTTCGGGCTTGGCTTAGGAGATGGATTTGGTGAAGGGTTAGGAGATCCAGACTGCAATGTAAACAACACAAAGTGTCAGAGTTCAGGTCATCAGACAAAACTGAGTTTTCAGCATCAGAGTAAAGAGTATATTAATGCGCAGAAGTATAGCCATGAGGTTAAGCAGCATTTCTCCAATCGAATGTTTTACTGGTATTAATGAGACTCAACTAAGATATGCACATGCAGTCATTAGCCCGTCGCAAGTCAGAATTTTATACTAAACTTTAGTCTGACAGTACTGTATAATTATACACTTGGCTTTAGCACTCACAAACAAACACATGGCCTCTGAAGTCAGGACTGGCACGGCCCAAAAGGCCAAAACATGGCCTGCCCAACCTTATCACCCGCCTAAGATTCTTGAGTCAGCCACTAATAAAGATCCCACCAGAATGCTAAACAATACAGACAGCCCCATCTTCTCCACATGGTGCACCATGCCAAAGCATCCGCAAAAGCAACAGGTTTGAAATGGCTGCATCGTTCTCTGATTGAGCAATCGGAGAAGCTACACCAGATGTGCACCAAAGTATATAGCAAAAGCAGAATAGAGAGGACTACAAGGTTCAAAAAGCATGGGAATTTAGAATGGTTGAGAGCTAAAGGGGAAAGCCCCTCTGTAAAGGTGCCTGACTTGTTGGTGGCAATCACCTATTGAAGAATCCTCATTTGGAAGTATCCGTTAGGCATCCCAATAAAACCATATAACAAATTTGCAGGCCTACATCAAGGATCCCATGCTCATCTCTTTGCTTGAAGATAGCTACTTGGTGCCATCCACGAAACTATAACAGATTCGTTGTTTCACATATGAAGCCCAAGTCAGGACGCTAGAACGATGCTTCACTCCACAGGCCCTAGCCATATGTGTGCTGTGTATGGGATTAAGATACATGTGGTCCGGTCTAGAAAGCAGAAAGCATATATAAAAAAACAGTTTGGCACTACACCCTTTGTATACATATTAAGAACCTTGCAGCAAACCGAAGCAAGAATCACCTTGAAATGGAAATCATCACCCTCAACCAATTTATTCAATGCGCAAGCTTGTAGTTAGGCTTGTACATTGCTAGGTATGTTTCATATAACCGACAGCAGAGTATCCCAGTTTTTATTTTAGATTTTTAGCTTAAAAAAATAGATTTTTTACAGTTTTACTGTGGTGATAGTTAGCCTGTGAAAATCTGGGAATTGTCCTGTGCCAGCTAAGCAAGTAGATTTATTTGCAGCAGTATCATCTCATCAAACACTGGTAGCAACGTGTGCATACAGATCTAATCAGAGTAGTTGCAGGAAGCCTAGAAAATGCAGAGGTGTCCAAGGCCTGGGCACATGGGTTGCTGTCACTGGATCCATCGAAAAAATAAAAGCATCCACTGATGGGAGAACAATGTTGTAATCTAATCCTTTGACAACAAGATGCCGTCATGAGATGGGAGAAGAAAAGTTGGAAACGAAAGCAACCCTTTCCTTTCCAGAGAGGCCCCGGTCCAGTCCAGTGCGCGTGCCTGACAATTCAGTGTGAACCAAACAAACAGTGTGCTATGGCTTCCGGCTGAAAAGGAGGACCAGCTTCCATCAGCAGTCCGTGAACAAGTCCATCTAATCTATCCGCATGGCTTGTTTGAGTGACACAAGCAAAGGATCTCTCTATCAGCAAGCAGAGGACACTATTCCTACTAGGTGGTAGTAGCAGAGACGCAAAAGCATCACGCCAATAATATGTGCAGATCCAATGCTGGTGCTAAACTTGCTCTCAACGGTCTGAAATGGTGGCATGCATATGTGTGGTTAATTTAACCACAACCACTGATTAAGAAAATGCTACCTTTGACACGTACTAATGTGAACCTTTGACCTCCCTGAAGACATCACATCCTATCCTTGAATAGGAAAAACGCGGCCTTTTGACACCGCCACTGAAACCGCGTCCCATTTCCCCTTACTTTTCTTACTACTCTCTTTTGATTGAGTTAAGCGTTTGCTTGCGAGTAAATTAATTAATTGCAACCAATTACTGAATTCCTCGCCAGAGGAAGAGGAACGCAGATTGATATGATTGGGTTGCAGCTGCAGCTAGAACAAGAAACAAATGAATGGATAGAAATGTGATTAACTGACCGATCCTTGGCGGAGGAGGCCGAGGTCGTATTTGGGGGTGAAATCCGGGTTGAAGATGCCGAAATTCCTCTCTGCAATGGGTCCTGGCTTCTGGTTCTCGTCGAAGAGGGAGAAGACGTAGGTCTCGAAGGTCCTCCCCGGCATGGCCGGCGTGCCCTTTCCGCCGCTGCAGACCCGAATCATGCCGGCGTTGAAGTCCCTGGCCTCCTCGGGCCCGACGCCGACCTGCCCCGCCTCGGCCTGCGTGGGCCAGCCCGCCTCCCCGACGGCGATCTGCACGTCCCCGAACCCGAGCTTCTTCATGGCGGTGTAGATGGCGTCCATCTGGGCGTCGAACATGCTGGTGTAGTTGAGCTTGGTGGCCGGGTCGAACACGCCGGCGTTGGGGCGGAAGACGGCGTAGTTGAGGTTCTGCGCGTTGTAGCTGAAGTAGGGGTAGGCGTTCACCATGAGCGGCGAGCCCGTGTCCCGGTGGAACTTGAGCATCGGGGCGAGCACCTTGTTGTCGAAGCCGGGGCGGAAGCGGGCGTTGGAGGGGATGCCGTCGGAGGGCGCGAGGATGCCAAGGTAGTGCGGCGTGGTGACGCGCACCTGGGGGAGCTTCTCGAGCTGGAGGGCCTGATTCAATCGGCGCATGGCGGGGAGGAGCGCGACGACGAGGTCGGGGACGACGACGGGGCCGAGGATCTCGTTGCCGGCGAGGAGGAGCGTGACGTTGGCGCCGGCGGCGACCAGGTTGTCGCGGACCCAGCCGCGCGCGGCGTCGAGGCCGGTGGCCTTGTCGGCGAAGGAGGGGAGCGCGGAGTTGGGGATGGAGACGGCGATGGAGATGGCGGGCGCGTTGGCGGCGAAGGCGGCGAGGAAGGTCGGGTTGGCGTCGAAGAGCTTGACGCGGTTGACGGTGGTCTTGGTGGCCAGGAAGGTGGCCACGGCGGCCGGGGACGGGAGGTTGTCGGCGTTGGCGCCGTAGTTCACGCCGATGGGGAGGCCCTGCGCCGCTGCCGAGCCGGCGGCGGCGCAGAGGAGGAGGAGGAGGAGCGGGAGGCGCATCACCCACCACCGACCGAATCCAAGGAGAGTGGCGGATTTGATTTCGATTTCGATTGTGATTTGGGGGAGGGAGAATGGCCGAGCCGTTGCCGGTTTTGAAACGCCTGTGCGGGGCGGCTCGACGAGGAGGAGGACAAGTATTTTTAATGGCGCCACGACCACCTGTAATTACGGGTCCCTGCCTTCCTAGGCTCCCGCAACGTGCGTGAAAGGTGCTTTTTTTTGTTTGAACATGCTCCCTCCCGTAAAGAATGCAATCCTCACTTTTCGAGAAGTTAAACCATTTCAACTTTGCGCGGTTCGCCGTGCGTGGCCGCCATAGTTGCTCCAACACCGCCGCGCCCTTGCGCGGTTCGGCGTGCGCCGCCTCTTCGCGTCACGGACCAAGCTCAAGCAGACGGAGGTCGACTGCGAGTAGGGCTGGACAAAATGCTCGGAGCTCGTTAGCTCGCTCGGATCGCAGCCGGCTCCGCTCGACTCGGCTCAGCTCGTTGCATATTCCTAACGAGCCGAACAAGAGTTTTTGCTCGTTAGTATAACGAGCGAGTTCGAGCCGGCTCGCAAGCTGCTCGCGAGCCAAACGAGCTAGAAGTTTTAATAAACTAATGAGCAAATTCTTAATTAATAATAATATATGTGGCTGTGTTTAGTTCCAAAAAGCACATGGAGAAGTTTGGTGAAAATGTCACATCCGACACTGCAGCGCACTGTAGCACTTTTCGTTTGTTTGTGGTAAACATTGTCCTATCATGACCTAAGTAGGCTCAAAAGATTCGTCTCGTCGTGTACATCAAAACCATGTAATTAGTTTTTTTATTTACCCACGTTTAGTGTTCAATGCATGAGGAGAGAGATTTGATGTGATAGGTGAATAGTGAAGTTTGGAAAGAGAATTTTGTAAAGTTTGGTGATGTAATGGGGAACTAAACATAGCATGTATACTATATGCGTAGTTCTAGATGATATTATGGTTATATTCTATTATTATAGTATGATATAGTAGAGTTTGGAGGTATTAAGACAATATAAATACTATAATTTTTTTATATTATATAATTATTGTGATAATTTTAAATTTAACTCTAGTTCGCGAGCTTAACGAGCCAGCTTGCGAGCTTAATGAGCCGAGCCAGTATTTTTGCTCGTTTCCTTAAACGAACATTAATTAATTGCAACCAATTACTGAATTCCTCGCCAGAGGAAGAGGAACGCAGATTGATATGATTGGGTTGCAGCTGCAGCTAGAACAAGAAACAAATGAATGGATAGAAATGTGATTAACTGACCGATCCTTGGCGGAGGAGGCCGAGGTCGTAGATGCCAAGTGGAGCAACATAGCGAGGCAGTTGGATCGATGTTTTGCGGTAATTTTCTTTTTTCAGAGCCAAAGTGATTTACAGACTGTTGGAGTTGCTCTCAAAAACCCAAACTTTCCATCACATCCATATCACATCGTCGTCACGTCGAAACATTAAATATAGCAAATGACGCATGTATGGAACACTAAACGTAGATAAATAAAAAAACTAATTGTATAGTTTTGATGTACACGACGAGATGAATCTTTTGAGCCTAGTTAGGTCATGGTAGAACAATGTTTATCATAAACAAACGAAAAGTGCTACAGTACGCTACAGTGTTCGATGTGACTTTTTCACCAAACTTCCACCTTCTCTTTTTGGAACTAAACACACCCGACAGAATACAAAGTAGAGTACATGTGAGAGCCATGCGTGCGAAATCGAAATGGTGATGTAGTGTTGTTTTTTATTCAAAGATTTATTCTGGTTTTCGATTATTGCAAGTCCTTTTTTCAAAAGTGGGGCAAAAGTTGTGCAGGCCAAAATATGCATCGAATTTGTTCCATGTGGCCCAACGTGCAAGAAAGGAGCACGTACTGAGATTTTTTTTTAGTGGGGTGGGGTGGGGTGGGTGAGGTGTGAGAAGAACAAAGTTTCATCGAGAATCAATGACAAACGACATCAAATTGCAAAGCATTATAGTTGTTGTGGCACATTCCATCATTTTGAAATCATTGAGATATTTTTCGCAAAAGAGATGCAAAAGGATCCGACAGAAGAATGCCATTGAGTTATCCATGTGTATTGTTTTATTATAATCAACTCATGGACACTCCCAATTACATTAAAACATAAATAAAATCAAGACCGGGCATTATGACAAATACAGGAAAACAACTACAACTAGTACAACAAATCAACACATGTGCTTTAATACAACAACCAGAATTTTTTTATAATGTCAGCAAGTGAGAACACAATGTAAGCTCTAAAATTAGTGGGGAATAGAGGGGATTGGCATAATGCATAGGTGTTGATATTGTTGCTTTCATTATTCAATATTGGTTGCAAATTAAAGTATTGGACGACTCTTTTGGTAAAGATACACAAGAAAGGCACCTCTTTTGGGATTTTGTTTGGTTTGTTCCTGTAATATAATTTGATCGTGCACATCTCGAGAAGCATTTATATAGTGTAATACAAACCGGGCATAAATCCTCTTGGCAAGCAATTTTCATCATAAAGAAAAAAAAGGGGACGCATACAACTAGTAGGAGGAAAAGGAACAAATAAAATAAAAAGTGGGATCCAATAATCTAATTCCAACACGTCTAGTGTAACCATATACCTAGAGTGGGAAATGTGCCCCCATACCTAGAGTCACGGAGACGGCAGCAGTAATAGTTGTAGATTTTAGCTCATGATGTATGGTTTGCTTGGTGAAAGAATAATAACTTGCTACGACATAAATTCTCTTAACAAACATTTTTTATAAAAGAATTTACTGGGCGCGTGGTTTAGAGAATGGAGGCAAAAGAAATGAAAAAGGAAGGAAAAGGGAGAGACAGAGTGCATTGTGCATACATGTCATGCGAAATGGTAAGGGGTAGGGGGTGGTGCTTTCAGTTTGATGGTCGTTAATCCGGTTTTTGAATTATATTGCAGGTCCTTTTATCAAAATACGGGCCAAATATTTTTGCGGGACCAAAAATTGCAGCGAATTTGGTCCATGTGCCCCAACGTGCAAGAATGATCCCCATACCTTTATTTTAAATTATAAAAAATGTAATATCTACATGAAGCAACCTAGCAAGTACGGAGTAGTAGAGGGCTCGTGAGTCCATCACGGGACAATTGTCTGCTCTAGCTGCTGATTTCGCTGACCTATGATGTTCCTCCTCTCCTCTCCTCGAGTCAGGAGGTTTCGTTTTGACATACTCTCCGCGTGGTGAGAAATTTCATTATTTGGGTCTCAATTCGCATGTCTTTCAGGATTTGACACCCTGGCCCGCATGTCATTGACCCAGGGTGACCCCACATGTCATTGTGATATGGGTGTCAAATCCTGAAAGGCATGCGAATTGAGACACAAATAATAAAATTTCTCCCGCGTGGTGGGTCATCACTCGTACAATGACCAGCATTTCGATCGACTAGTAATGCACGTGAGTTTTGGTCGGTCACAAGCATGGATTTATGGCCGATGATGTTTGGAGACCGACCGACCTAGCACAATGGAATGGAATTTGCAGGCAGGCACCCTTCAGCACGAGTGGCTGCTCTGCTCGTACACGTCACTACTGGTATCCAGTCTACCGTAAGCAAGTCAAAGACAGACGAGCATGCATTTGGAAAAAAATGTTGATTGATCCTACGTGTACTGTAGGTTGCATTCATTCTCGTTGCCACGGCACAGGACGCGTGCGTGCAACGGCATGCAGCAGCAACACGCGGCTGACTGCTACAATCAATCCATCAATTCCCTTCCTGGCTTGATCGAGGCACTGCACTGAACCCTGTCGAAAAAAAGCACCCACACGCTGTACCGTGTATTGCTTTCACACAACTACAGCAGGCAGTCAGGCACCAACCAAACACATCATGCTCACCATTCACCAATGCCTTCTCAAGCCTGCATTACTAGACAAAGAAAAAGCACCCACATTGATTCACATCGTCAAACAACTTAAAAACACCATTGCAGTGCAACCCACACCAAATAGACTCCAATCACAACTCACTCCAGTCCACAACCACGAACCGCCAACACTAGCACTGGTAACCACGGCTCGTCTAGTCATCATCATACCATACCTTTCGATCCTACTAAGACGGCACCATACCAAAACCATCCATCACAACATAGATAACACAAGGCACGCTTCGGCGAAATCAAAAGGGGAGGCTACAAGCAACGCCTATCTATCAGATAGCACCATGCCGACCGAGCATCTTGCATCAACTGCTGCTGGCGGGAGATGCCGACCTAGACCGTGACCCTGGGGGAGACACCGATGGACGGGGTGACCTGCGCCGCCCGCGCCGGGGCTCCTCATCCTCCTCTGCTGCTGCTGGGCCAGGAGACTTCCTCCTCCTGTCACAAGACACACAGTATTACATCATGTTACTGCCATGCGAAACACATGCCAAAAACAGTCACATGTAAATAAGCGCAAAAGGTGAGCTATTTCAACTCTTCTACATATAATAAGGTGAGCCCTGCATAACTGGGGAACAGACGGCTTTCTAGCGTTATATTATAGCTCAAAAGAGCATAAATTACAGTGCTACTGCCATCATGCAAAACACACGCAAAAAAAAACAATTTAGTCATATGGACCAGCAACATGTAACTAAGCCCCACTAATGAGTTGTTTCTACTCTTTGTAATTTAAGCCTACATAACTGGAGAACAAACAGGGGTTCCAGGCATGACATTGCTCAAAAAGGAACCATTTCCACAAAAATCATCATAGCGCAATAGGCTACCAATTGGCCCAACACTTGTGACTTTACATAGGCCCAGAATCCCATTCTCCGCTATCAATTAGTATCACTTTTCTAATGCGCAAACCCGATGCAGTTCAATGGCTGTGCTACTACATTAACCACCCATGGCCTTAGTTCTTCACATACATAACTACATTATTAACCCATACACTACCAGCAGCAGAGAAGGTGCAGTACTTACTCATCATGACCGTTGTCTGCACCACGGCGATCATTCCTGTCCTCAGGTGTATGTGATCGCCGCTTCTTATCGCCATTATGTTCTTTAGGCTGCTTCGATGACCTCCAGTGTTCTTCCTTTGCACGTGGTGGGGAAGCAGAGTAGTCATCACGCCTCCTGGGGGCAGGAGAGTATGACCTGTAGAGTCCACAACATCATTTTCGTCAAGGTTGTTGCACAAGTAGTCATTTACAAAAACCATTTAAAAACATTAACTGCCTTACCGGGATCTAGCACGGCCACGGGGCCGTGGAGAGCGTGAACGCGAGTATGAACGAGACCGAGACCGTCCTGTACAAGAGAAAGAAACATGTCAGCATAGGAAATCGTAGTGTTAAAATAATGGACTATCATATTATTATATCCATTCTCAACAGCAATGTTCTGCTACCAGTAGAGCCTTCAAGATCAGAAATTAGATCTTGGACATGATAAAATAGCATACATCATCAAGTATTTGATGGACCAAAACTCTAGTTCTCTTTCCTCTTGATATTTACAACAGAATTAATCAAACAGCAACAGCTATGCATGTAAAGGGTGCAATTCCTATAAATAGGATACTGATGATGATGCAAACTCTAGCAGTCAGTCAGACGTGCAGCTCAAATAACAGGAGAAACAATAACCACAACATTTGGAAATAGTAACTTACCACGGCGAGAAGACCGGCGCCCTTCATGGTCAGAATAACCTCTGCAGAGATACCACTCAAGTCATCTCAAATGAAACACCAATAGAGCTTACAGAACAGTCATGTATATTGGTATACCTTGGCCCCATTCGCCTTCGCATTTCCTCAGGCCTTTTCCTTGTATCCGCGGCAAGAACAACAGTGATCTCACGCCCAGAAAACATGGAGCGGTTCATGTGGTATTGTGCCTCAGAAGCATCATAAGCATCAACAAACTCCACAAATCCGAACCCCCTTGGCTCCCTAAATGGTTACAAAAGCATCGATAAGTAAGATTCACATAGTATAGCACACATATTGATCATAATAGCATGTGACCCACGAGTTACCACCACAGTTTCATATTTAGGTGAATCCTCTACAATTATCCATGAAGCACAGCTAACAACTTACAAACATGTTCATCAAATGGTAGCAAGCCTCTCAAAAAGCGGTTAGGAGCCCAGGCTCATCTTAATTTTCTTGTGTACATCTTCATAAAACGATTCGCTTCAAGTTCTTGACGTGTTTGAAAAGTCATGAAAGAGCTTGAAACCAACTTCTCTTGATTATATCTTTCCAATGGAAGACACAGTTAAACCCTCTTCTCTTCAGGAAATTAATTTTGTCGACAAATCAAATCTTGTCTTGATAAGAGAACTTCATTCGCACAATACAATCTCACCAAGCAAATGAACGATTAGGACTGTTCAGGGCTTGTATTTACTTCAACCAAATACAATCCTGGGAATAATTTCAAGAGAGTAATTCGTACCAGAAGGAAACTCATAGGTAGCATCATATAAAGTGTACATATCCTATACAGGTAATCAATCTGTGAAGTTCAAGACTTCAACGAGTTTGCCAGGCTTACTCGACATGTTTTGCCTTAAGTTATCCGATAATATTTAAGATGTGGCAACAATTGCATACAGTGAAGGAAAAGGTAGCTCAAAAGTTCTATGCAATCTTGATAAACTAGGGAAATTCGCTCACTTCCAGTCTCCCAGACTGACTCCATGAAACATTTGTGACATGTGAGCCTATGAGTGTGAGCACATGTCCAGTATACAATCTACAAGCCAGGAAGATGTTTGGATTCATGCAGACATTATCAAATTTCCATATGATGAGGATATAACATCCCAGAAGCTTTAGCTCTTTAGCAGCAGCAGCAACGACAACAGAGCCTTAGTTATTTAAAAGAAGCAGCAGTAAGAAAAAAGGGCCTTTTGCTCCCAAGCATTTCGTCATGTAAAATATAGCCATCACCGCATTCAAATAGGGATGGAAACGGATGGCAAGGAAACCAAACCATATTAGGCGGGTGGCACCATTTAACACTTACCCAGTGTTATAGTCTCTTGGAAGGTAAACGTCCCTGACAGGACCGAACCTTTCAAAGGGGGCCCGGAGCTCCTCAGGCCTGCAAAGTCGTGTATTAATAGTGAATCATAAGGGCGGGCCAATTTTACAGGCATCTGAGCAGAGCGTGTATACCTGCATCTCATCGGAATGTTGCGGACCAGGAGACTAACAGAACCTTGGTCACCGCCGCGCCCTCCACGGCCACCGCCGCCGCCGCCACCTCCACCGTACCCTCTCCTCGGGGGCGGGCTCCTTCCCCTGCCGCCATATCCTCTCCTAGGAGGGCTATGGTACGCGGGGCTGTACCTCCCCATTACTGCTGGTACCTGCACACAGGCATTGGGAAAGTTGATTCAGTCGTCGTCCATCCCCATTGTCGCGCCTGCCTGCCTCATGGAGGGTAGCAAGCAAATCCAGTATGGTGTGTGTACACGCATCGATTTCATCTAAACAAGGAATTGGGAATAGATCAAGATGCGCGAAAACACATAAAGCAACGGCTTTGAATTTAGAAGCGTACGGCACGCGCATCTCTCAATGAGAAATCGACGCCATTGATGCGGCGGGCCTCATTCTAAACGGACAGATCGACGGTACCGCTGAGAGACTAAGACGGATTCCGGTCAGCTAGCACCGGAAAATCAACTGCATCAAGAGCGAGCGAGCGAGCGTTGTTCGGAGGCATTCGAATCACAGGGGAACCCTAGGGATTGCGAGCGCTCCCACTCTGGGGGGTTCCTAGAGCGCGAGACTCCGGCACCGGCACCGGGACGAGAGGACCAACGGTGGAGAGGGCGGGAGAGGAGACAGAGGGGTTACCGCTGGTGAGCCGGCCGACGACGACGCCGCCTCCGCCGCAGCTGGGGGAAGCGATGCGATAGGGAAGGGGAATTAGGGCAACTCGTGAGGTGGGGGAAGGGGAAGGGGGGTATATGGATGTAGTCTGGGCCGTCGGGAAAGGAAAGGAGCCTTGTTTTAAATGGGCTTTATGGGCTGAGCCGAATCTTGGATGGAATCGGGGTTTATTCTTTAGTTGGAGATTCACTTCAGAGGCCATTTTGCGAAAAGAACTTTGCTCAAAATAAAAAATCCTCGATCACGTACCGTCATCTATATATATTCCTGCATATATACGTACACAAAGAATCATATGTTCGGCTAGCAGCTAGGTACAGAGCTGGCTGCAGAGGTCGTTGATCCTGTCCTGCGAGGCGTCGGCGATCATATAAGTCTGGTTCCTGGCGGTGCCCTGGCAGGCGAGCGTCACCGTGTTCCCCTGCGTCGCAGACGACCGGCGACGAGTTGCACTTCCAGTGCCTGGTGTCAGGTAATGGCACCACGAGCAGGGGTCGTTGGCGTTGTACCCCCGGAACAGCAGCGCCGTCGCCGCCGCCACCCACAGCACGTACTGGTAGGTCTTGTGCTTCCGATGAGCCTGCGTCACCGGCGGCGGCGGCGTTGACAGCTGCCCGCCGCCGCCGGCTACCCTCCTGTGCTGGTTGAGCCACGCGAACTGCGGGCGGATGAAGAAGACGAAGCCGGAGTCGAGGCCGCCGATGTGGGCGAAGTTGTCGATGCGGGGGAGGATGCCCAGGGCCAGGTTCACGCCGATCACCAGCAACAGCAACACCGGCGCCGCCGCCTTGTTGGCGTACAGCGACCAGTTGGTGATCAGCTCCGACAGCATGGAGCCGATGAGGCCGAACAGAGCACCGGAGGCGCCCACCGGGTTCTCCTTGAGCGGCTGGAAGGCGAAGCGGCCGAGGAAGCCGGCGGCGCAGTTGGAGTTGTGCTCGGGGCAGTCGTTCACGTACATGGTCACCACGAAGAGCACGACGCACGCCGCGGTGGCGCCGGAGACCAGCCACGGCGACCACCGCCGGTAGTAGGGCCGCGCCCGGATCATTGACTGGTGGTGCGGCGGCGGCCTCGTGGAGGGTCGGTCGTGGTCGTGGGAGTAGGGCCGCTCCACGAGCACCTGCACGTCCTCGTCGTTGCCAGCGGCGGCGGCGGGCTTCATCATCGTGTCCGGTGGCCGGTCAGCCGGTGCGCGGCGATGGATGGATGGACGGAGATGGAGGCGCGCGGCGCGGCGGGGGGAGGAAGGCGAGATGAGAATGGAATTGGGAATCGGGGAAGGACAGGAATGAGTGAGTAACAGGTATTAGAGGAGAGCAGAGGAGTTTTGAGCAGCAGCAGATTAGAGAGGCCAAGGAAGGGGATCCTTGCTTTGTCGTGGTTGGGGAAAGAGAGAGAGAGGAACGCGTCGTTGAATACTGAATAGGAAAAAAGCGAAGGCGAAGCAACGAAAAAGGAAAAATCGAGTGCAACTATCTGCATATATGCTTCATTCATCGTTACACCCGGCAGTCAGGCCCGCCGGCGTAGACCAACGTATATATTATCCCATATATTTTTCATAACTGTCAGCAACCAAAATAGAGAGACAGACAGATGGATGGCATCTCCATCCGGGATCGTCGGTATCGCTCATCGCTGCATGTCATAGAAGCACACGTCTCATCTATTTGGCAACAGCTTTTGTCCCATCAAGTGCATCCATCTCATTTCTTTCCGAGAACGATTTTTTGTATAGGTAAGCGGAAATCATTTTAGTTTGAGTACTTGATGTCTTTTACGCTTTTACCTTGTTGTTGCTGTATCATTTTCTCTCTGTACATGTATCTCTTCTCAGTCGTATCCTCGCTCGCCCAATCACTTTTCTGTTACTTTGTCGTCTCCAATCTAAATAGAAGCTATTTTCCGTCAAAATTGCTCAATATGAATACAGTTTTTTTTTGTTTTGTTTTTTGAGATCAGTATGAATACAGGTGCAATGCCTGGTACGTTAAGGAAAAAAAAAGCATGTACTGGGCATGTTTTTTTTAGAACAATGTACTAGGCATGTGCCTTCTTTTTTTGCATCAGGCCCATTGACAATTGCCCGTGGGCTATTCCGTCATACTAGAACCTAACATGGCCCACCCACCAATTGTCCATGTGTTTAAATGGTTCGGCCTTTTATTTTTCCGAGTAAATTGCAACAATCATAACAGCTTGCTGCAAATTAATTCATTAACTTATAAATTAATCGATTTAACATAATAACTTAATAAGTGGTGCAAATTGATTCAATAATTTATAAAATTATTAATTTTGTCGGTGCCGGGATCGGTCGACCAATCCCCAGCGCCAAACAGAATGCGCTGTGTCCCGTCCCTTGACGGTTGATGCAAGAGCTAGCACGATGAGACAAGCATTTATCCTGGTTCCGACCGTGAGGTCGTACGTCCAGCAGGGTGCGCTCGGGGCGCTGTACTATCTTGCACCAGAGTGCTTGCAGAGGGGGGCTACAAGCAAGGCGGGAGAGGAGGAGGAGTCTCCAAGTCCCTGAAAGCGAGTGTGATTGAAGCGAGTGCCAATATCGTGTGTGGCGGTGTGTGTGATCCTCCCCTTTTCTTCTCCTCTTACCTCCTTTTATAGGTCAAGGAGAGAAAGGTGAGGGTAGGGTTCACAAGTACAAGCGTGACGTGCTACAGGGATATGTACCGGAGAGCATGGCGTCGGACGTGCATCGTCCTTGACCCTGGCGGGGGATTTATGGCGAGCCCCTGCTTCCGCGAGTGTCGTGGCCGCCCCTGCGCTCGTCCTGGAGCGGCTTCGAGGGGTGTCGTTGCCGCAGTCCGCGTCCAGCTGCCCGTTCGCTGGTTGACTTCGAGGGCGGGCAGGTGAGGAAGGACCGGAGTTGGCGGTACAGGGGTCGGTATGGTGGCTGCCGTCAACCACAGTGCGCGGCGTGCCCGGTTCACCAGGGGATGGTCGAGAGTTGGCGGATTTGACCCGGCGTTCGTCATCACCAGGCCACGCCTGACCGGAGTCTGTACTCGGT
>OAMR01000413.1:899607-910842 GCA_900205405.1 Echinochloa crus-galli
CGCGGCGGCGGTGGGTAGATGTGTATAAGAGACAGACCGTTGGTTGCTGCTAGGATGGAAGGGACGGGTACTCTATGCCATGTCATCATGGATTGCTGAGGATAATAAGCCCCTCTTTTAGGGTGTCACTTCACCAAATTTTAGAATCTGACTAAAGGTGATATTGATATTTGATATATGGTCTATGTTTAAACCATGATCCAGCACCTGTGGTTCGGTGGACTTCCATTTCTAGAGGGTTTGAGTACAGAAACTTGTAAGGTAGAAATAAGTAGATACTTAGAGATACATAGGTTGTAGCTATATAGTTCTGGATATTTGCAGAGTTGTAATAATGTACACCAAAATTAAAAACCCTATAGCTGACAGGCAGTTTTGCAGATTGCATGTTTGACCTTTCATGATTTGAAGGCTTAATGCCTGGAAACTATCTGCATTATGAACTTCCGTTTCTGTTGTAGCATACTAGCATCAGGCTCTTGGCATTTCCCTCACTTCTGGATGTGACTAAGCATTAAAGTTGTCTGATTAATCAGAGTATTCCGATTTGTGCAGCTTCATTACTTTTGGTGATATTATGCAATGCAAAATTAAAGATGTTCTATCTCTTCGACAGTTTTGTCACAGGTCACTGTCCAGACAGTTTGTTCTGAATATTTTGCATCATTTTCTCATTCAGATTTTGACAGCAAAAAGAGGTTACCAGATTCAGGATCAAGAGTTAAAATGTTGTCTGTGTCATTTGTGAATGGTTGGTAACAACAAACTGGCATCTGCTCGATGATGCATAATATGGAACTTATAGTTCTCCTTTGAAAGTATGCATCTTACAGTTGTGCTTGTTTTTGCATAAAGAAGGCCAGAAGGGTACCTTGGCCTCTCTAATTTTGCAATAATCCATTGTCATCTTTCATCTCACTGACACTAAGAAAAGTTTACTGCTGCAAAATGTGTACTATCGTGTTTATTTCTTTATGGCCTCTCTGCGTTGAGTGCAGAATATGTTTGAATTCCAACATATTCAGCTTCATTTATGCATTGTTGCATTATTTTCCATTTGGGTAATATCTGTCTCTTTGCTCTATCCCGCAGACTCAGAAAAGGTTTATTGTACTTTTCATGTCTATTGTACTTTTCAGGTTTGGAGTACCAACAATTTGGTCCATCTGTCCGTGCATGGAAAAGGGAAGAAACAACCGATAAAAAGGTGGACAGATTGATTGCGACAGGAAGACATTTGGAGATTTGAAGCAGGTACAGCTTGGTCTGTCTTTTGCTCTGGTCATCTAGAGTATATATATGTATGCATATGCAACAGAGTCACAAGTACAGAGCATGTAGTTATAAGTATTATGCCCAGCTGATTATAATTGGTACTAATCATGAATCAGGTCTGTAGTGTGTTACTACGCCTTCTGTATATTCTCCTCCGAAAGATAAAAAATAAAATACTTTTCTTGGGCAAGACAGAGATAATTCTAAGTCCTAGGTATTTGAAAGGCAGACTTTTTCAAGCATTCACGTTAGATTGTTTACTGAATCTGCGCCATTGGAGTAAGATTGTCATTGACTGATTGGGGTCGTCGCTGTACAAGTGGTGACCAAAGAAGAGAAGCAAAAGCCGCCGCTGCAGTCACGAATTTCTCTGAACTTTCTTCACCTGTCTCCAACTCCTGGGCTTTCCTTTCCCTTCCCGGCGTGCAGAAGGAAGCTTTGATTTTTATCCCCACCCACACCCAGCAGCAATGGCCGCTGCCACGCCCGAGGGTCTCTTCGCTGACCCCGAGCCCTTCTCCCCCTCTGTCTTCCTCGACCTGCCCCCGACGCTCCGCCCGGATGGACATGGAGGCGCCGGCGACGACGGCCCCGCCTCCTCCGACGACCTCATCCTCCCCTTCATCTCGGCTCCATCCATTAAAAGAAAGTGCAATTTTTTATTTTTAAGAAAAATCTAAATTAGTTTTATGTTTGATCAAATCAATGCAAAAATACCAACATTTGCGATGCAAAATAAGTATTACTAGATTGATCATGAAATATTTTTATGCTAAATTAATTTACATACGTAAATTTTGTTTTTTTATAAATTTAACAAAACTTAAATCCGGTTGACTTCTTCTAGAGCTAGAAGCGCATTTTTTTTGGGTAGAGTGAGTACGTCATACCAAGGTTACATAGCCATCTTTCCCTTAAAATATACAACAAGAGTCTCTGACATGCATCTCTCTTACAACCAAACAACAAAGTCCTTTAATTCTTATCCGTCCTATACAAAGATTATGACAATTTGTTGGTAACAATTCTCCAAATTTATATTTTTTAGGACAAGTCACAAGAGCTCTATTAATAATTCTCCAATTATATTTTTAGCGTGTTCGGTTGGCTGGTGGCTGGTGCTGGTTTTTGCTGAGAGAAAAATACTGCTGGGGTGCTGATTTTTGTTGAGAGAAAAACACTGATGCGTCTGATAAGCCAAGCAGGACGAGTTTAGAGTCGATCCATGTTGCAGGCCATCGTCACATGGATAATCGCCCCAGGAGTTCCAGCCGAGCATTGACCAAAAGGAGATGATTCGTTGACCCAAATAAAAGAGATCGATTACTATTTTATTTAGATAATGGAATTTAATCCAGCCTTGACCAAACGGCTACAGCCTCAAGTACAAAACAGCAGCGCTTCCGTCTGCTTACTCAAATTCAACAAAATAAACCACACCACCAACAATGAGAGATTTACATTGCAATTCTATTGCTAAACCTCCATCCGTGGTGAGCGAAGAGACGCATAGTCAAAACCTCCAACGCTTGACATGCCTCTTTTATTTGATCTCTGGCTTGATCACACCGTTGTAGCTGCACCCAGAACCGAAGCCAATACGTCCCTCGGAACAGTACCTGCAAATAAGTTTTCATGGGAGATTTATCAAAAATCACATCATTCCTACTGAGTCATAATGCTCAACATAAAGCAGAGACACCGGCCAACAACAGTTTTTTCATCTTGCTATTCACCCCAGTTAGCCAATAATCAAACATATGAGAAAAGCCAGTAGGTGGTCTTAAGTTGAAGGCAATACGAACTATTCGCCACATAAACCTGGCCATGTGACAATTAAAAAAGAGATGTTGTGACAATTAAAAAAGAGATGTTGAATTGTTTCATTTTTCGAACCGAAAGCACGTAACTTGCTCCCGTTCCAATTCCTCCTCGCAAAATTGTCTTTTGCGAGAATCACTCTTTTTTAAATACCACGTGAAAACCTTAATTTTTGGTGGGATTACTATTAGTAGTCAAGCAAATTGAGACAGAGTTTTGCAGGCCATCATCCTGTGTTGTATTGTATCACGTTTGAGGCACCACCGCACTACTCCATACTAGGTCTGCGTTGCGAGTGACATCTTCAATCTTGCGACGAGATCTAGCCGATTGGAATATAATAACAGAGCACCATCAGGAACACAAGAGGACATGTTGATTGGGTGGTCAACCTTGGAGGCTCGATCTGCACTCGAGCCAAGGGCGACGCTTCCGGTGAGTGAGTGAGGTGAGGTCAGCAGCGCAGGCGCAGATCCGACGGCAAGGCCAAGGCGGTTCCGCTTCGCCTTCCTCCATTTCCACTCTACTGCAGCAACAACAGAGGAATGGATTGATCCGGTCGCCGCCGCCCGTCGCCTTCCCGGAAGCTTCCCCCTCACCTCCATCCATCCATCTCCGGCGTGAAGTGCAGCGCAGTGCCGTCAAAGCTCCCTCATTTAGTCATTTACCACCCGCCCCCGCCCCCATCAACAAATTTCTCCCCCACACCAGACACCACCAAGCAGGCAAGCGGCCAAAGCTCCGATTTTTCTCCGCCGCCGGCCATGTCCGCCACGCCGGAGGAGTTCCTGGGCCAGGGGGCCTACCTCGCCGCCCCGGAGCCCTTCTCCCCCTCCGTCTTCCTCGACCTGCCCCCGACGCCCCGCCCAGATGGACATGATGGAGCCGCCGACTCCGACGACCCGGCCAACTCCGACGACCTCGTCCTCCCCTTCATCTCCAGGATGCTCATGGAGGAGGACATCGACGACAAGTTCTTCTACCAGTTCCCCGACCACCCCGCTCTCCTCAACACCCAGCAGCCCTACGCCCAGATCCTCTCCGACGACTCCGCAACAACCAACTCCAACTCCAACTCCAATTCCAATTCCAATCACAGCTTCAGCATCACCACCGCCGGCAACTCCACCCTCTCGCCATCCTCCTCCGACGCCCCCGCATCCGCCGAGCCCGCCTGGCCCTACGACCCAATCGAGCTCTCCCAGCTGCTCCGCTCCCCGCCGTACCCCGACATAGGGGTGGGCCTCGACGGCTTCACCGCCGACGATATCGACGCCCTCTTGTTGCAGAGCCAAGGTGAGGCCACCGCCGGCTTCCACCAGACTCCGCCCTTCTTGGATACCGGCGGCGGCGGCGGCGGCGGAGGACAACTGCAGCAAGCTTCCCTCGCCGCTCAGAACGCCGCCGGTGACGGATCCCCTTCCTTGCCCAACTACAACGCCAGCGCCGGCGCTGGCATCCAGAGTTCGGATGAGCAGGGGACCAAGGCGACAGACGCCACCACCTTCCCCGCTGCCGACGGTGACCACGCCGCGCTGGCTTCGGCCTTCTTCAGCGCACAGAATGGGGAAAACATGGACATGCTCAACATGGCGTTCCTCAAAGGCATGGAGGAGGCCAAGAAGTTCTTGCCCACCAACAACAGCCTCCTCGTCGATCTTGATGACACCTCCGGGCAATCCTTGCCTAGAGCAACAGACAGCAAGCCGGCCACTGGCTTTGCTGCTGCCCAAGTGAAGAAGGAGGAGGTGGCAGAAGGAATGTTACTCTTTGGAGGAAGCAGTAGTAATGGCAGGGGTCGCAAGAACCGCCACACGCAAGAGGAATTGGAGGCGGAGACGGGCAGAAGCAGCAAGCTTATGATGCCGGAACAGGAGGAAACTGGCGCCAGCGAGCTGTACAACGAAATAATGACCGTGAACTATGAGGAATTCATGAAGCGCATGAAGGACCTGCGCATCGCCATGGATAGCGAGTCTGAGAAGAGTGCCAGGAAGGTGAGCGGGAAGGGAGCACGAGGTAGGCAGCGTGTCACCGAGGTTGTTGACCTGCGTACCATGCTCATCCATTGCGCGCAATCGGTGGCCACCGGCGATCGCCGAAGTGCGACCGAGCTGCTCAGGCAGATCAAGCAGCATTCCTCGCCGAGAGGGGACGCCACACAGAGGCTGGCCCATTGTTTCGCTGAGGGACTGGAAGCACGGCTTGCGGGCACAGGGAGTCAGGTTTACCAATCGCTTGTGGCGCAGCGCACTTCGGTCGTGGATTTCCTCAGGGCATACAAGCTGTTCATGGTAGCCTGCTGTTTCAAGAAGGTGAAATTCATGTTCGCCAACATGACAATCTGTAATGCTGTGGCAGGGAGGAGCAAGTTGCACATTGTGGAGTACGGTGCGCAACATGGATTCCAATATCCAGGTTTGCTCTATGCACTGGCAAACAGGGAAGGTGGACCACCAGAGGTGAGGGTCACCGCAATTGCTGTTCCACAGCCTGGGTTCCGCCCCGCACACCAGATAGAAGAAACAGGCCGCCGCCTCAGCAACTGTGCCCGCGAGTTTCGTGTGCCATTCAAGTTCCATGGTATTGCGGCACAATGGGAGACCGTCCATGCTAAGGACCTCAATATCGATCCGGATGAGGTGCTTGTTGTCAACAGCGAGTGCTTTTTCAGCAGCTTGATGGATGAAAATGTTTTAGTGGACAGCCAGAGTCCTAGAGATATGGTCCTCAACAACATCCGAGAGATGCGGCCCAATGTGTTCATCCATTCCGTGGTAAATGGCACATATGGTGCCCCGTTCTTTTTGACACGGTTCCGAGAGGCACTGTTCTTTTACTCAGCTCAATTTGACATGCTCGATGCGACCATCCCCAGGGACAATGATGAGCGCCTGCTAATTGAGCGGGATATCATTGGGAGGTCTGCTCTGAATGTGATTGCTTGTGAGGGTGCAGACCGGGTGGAACGCCCTGAAACTTATAAGCAATGGCTGGTGCGGAACCACCGGGCAGGGCTGAGGCAGCTACCATTGGATCCAAAGGTTGTCAAGGCTTCCAGGGACAAGGTCAAGAACTATTATCACAGAGACTTTCTCATCGACGAGGATAACCGTTGGTTGCTGCTAGGATGGAAGGGACGGGTACTCTATGCCATGTCATCATGGATTGCTGAGGATAATAAGCCCCTCTTTTAGGGTGTCACTTCACCAAATTTTAGAATCCGACTAAAGGTGATATTGATATTTGATATATGGTCTATGTTTAAACCATGATCCAGCACCTGTGGTTTGGTGGACCTCCATTTCTAGAGGGTTTGAGTACTGAAACTTGTAAGGTAGAATTAAGTAGATGCTTAGAGATACATAGGTTGTAGATATATAGTTCTGGATATTTGCAGAGTTGTAATAATGTACACCAAAATTAAAAACCCTATAGCTGACAGGCAGTTTTGCAGATTGCATGTTTGACCTTTCATGATTTGAAGGCTTAATGCCTGGAAATTATCTGCATTATGAACTCCTAGCATACTAGCATCAGGCTGTTGGCGTTTCCCTCACTTGTGGGTGTGACTAAGCATTAAAGTTGTCTGATTAATCAGAGTATTCCATTTGTGCAGCCTCATTACTTTTGGTGATATTATGCAATGCAAAATTAAAGATGTTCTATCTCTTCGACAGTTTTGTCACAGGTCACTGTCCAGACAGTTTGTTCTGAATATTTTGCATCATTTTCTCATTCAGATTTTGACAGCAAAAAGAGGTTACCAGATTCAGGATTAAGAGTTGTTTCTGTAATTTGTGTATTATAAATGTTGTTTGTGCCGTCTGTGAATGGTTGATAACAACAAACTGGCATATGGTCGATGATGCATAATATGGAACTTATAGTTCTCCTTTGAAAGTATGCATCTTACAGTTGTGGTTGTTTTTGCATAAAGGCCAGAAGGGTACCTTGGCCTCTCTAATTTTGCAACCATCCATTGTCATCTTTTATCTCACTGACACTATGTAAGAAAAGTTTACTGCTGCAAAATGTGTACTATCGTGTTTCCTTATGGCCTCTCTGCATTGAGTGCAGAATATGTTTGAATTCCAACATATTCAGCTTCATGTATGCATTGTTGCATTATTTTCCATTTGGGTAATATCTGTCTCTTTGCTCTATCCCGCAGACTCAGAATTGGTGTCTCTATCATGTCTATTTTACTTTTCAGGTATGGAGTACCAACAATTTGGTTCATCTGTCCTTGCATGGAACAAGGAAGAAACACCCGATAAATAGGTGGACAGATTGATTGCGACAGGAAGGCATTTGGAGATTTGAAGCAGGTACAGCTTGGTCTGTCTTTTGCTCTGGTCATCTGGAGTATATATGTATGCATATGCAACAGAGTCACAAGTGCAGAGCATGTAGTTATAAGTATTGTGCCCAGCTGATTATAATTAGTACTAATCATGAATCAGGTCTGTAGTGTGTTACTACGCCTGCTGTATATTCTCCTCCGAAAGATAAAAAAATAAAATACTTTTCTTGGGCAAGACAGAGATAATTCTAAGTCCTAGGTATCTGAAAGGCAGACTTTTTCAAGCATTCACGGTAGGCTAGATGTTTACTGAATCTGCGCCATGGGAGTAGATTGTGATTGACTGATTGTGGTCGTCGCTGTACAAGTGGTGACCAAAGAAGAGAAGCAAAAGCCGCTTCTCTGAACTTTCCTTGTTCACCTGTTGGTCCCAAGTCCCAACTCCTGAGCTTTCCTTTCCCTTCCCGCGGCGCGCACAAGGAAGCCGAAAAGCTTTGATTTTTATCCCCCCACACCCAGCAGCAATGGCCGCCGCCACGCCCGAGGGTCTCTTCGTTGACCCCGAGCCCTTCTCCCCCTCCGTCTTCCTCGACCTGCCCCCGACGCCCCGCCCGGATGGACATGGAGTCGCCGGCGACGACGGCCCCGCCTCCTCCGATGACCTCATCCTCCCCTTCATCTCGCGGATTCTCATGGAGGAGGACATCGACGATCAATTCTTCTACCAGTTCCCCGACCACCCCGCGCTCCTCCAGGCCCAGGAGCCGTACGCGCAGATCCTCTCCGACGCCACCGCGGCTGGCTCTTCCGGCACCAACAGCACCGCCTCCGGCTCTTCCGTCACCAGCAGCACCGTCTCCGGCTCCGCCGCTGCCCCCTCGCCGTCCTCCTCCTCCGACGACCCAGCCCAGTCGCTCCTGTCCCCGCCGTACCTCGACATGGTGGGACTGCAAGACTTCACCGCCGACGATGTCAACGCCTTCTTGTCCGCACATGATGGCATCCAGAGTTCGGCCTTGTTGGATATTGCCGATGAGCAGAGTCCGGCACAATTAAGGAGCACACCCTTGCCTGCTGCCGACGGTGACCACGCGGCGCTGGCCTCAGCCTTCTTCAGTGGTCAGAATGGGGGGAAAATGGACATGCTCAACACAGCGTTCCTCAAGGGCATGGAGGAGGCCAACAAGTTCTTGCCCACCAACAACAGCCTCCTCATCGTCCCTGAAGCCACCTCAGGGCAGCACCTGCCTGCAGATAGTGCTTTTGCCACAGGCCAAGAGGAAAATGAGGATGGAAGAGGCAATGGCAGAGGCCGCAAGAACAGGCTCAATTGGGATGACTTGGAGGCTGAGACGCGCCGGAAGAGCAAGCTGATGGTGCCAGAGCCTGAGGAAACTGGCGAGGTGGTTGATGAAGTGATTGTCAATGGACTTGAATTGTGCCTCGAAGAAATGAAGGCCTTGCGAATCACTATGGATAGTAAGGCTAATAAGAAGAACACTAGGAAGGGAAAAGGGAAGTCAGCACGGGGACGACGGAGCGCCGATGAGGCGGTGGACTTGAGCACATTGCTCATCCATTGTGCACAGGCCGTGGCCACGGACAACCGCCGGAGTGCGACCGAACTGCTTGGGCAGATCAAGCAGCACTCCTTGCAGAAGGGTGACGCCACACAAAGGTTGGCGCATTGCTTTGCAGAGGGATTGGAGGCACGGCTGGCAGGGTCAGGGAGCGAGCTCTACAGGTCGCTCATGGCTGAGCGCATCTCGGTCATGGAGTACCTCAAGGCCTGCCTGCTGTACCTAGCAGCTTGCTGCTTCGAAAGAGTGTTATTCATGTTCTCCAACATGACTATCATCAAGGCCATCGGCGGGAGGAAAAAAATACACATTGTGGATTATGGGATACAGTATGGGTTCCAGTGGCCAACTTTGCTACGCATCCTGGCAAATTGGGAGGGTGGACCACCCGAAGTGAGGATCACTGGCATTGACCTCCCCCAGCCTGGCTTCCACCCAGCTGCTCGGATCGAGGAGACGGGGCGCCGACTCGGAAATTGTGCTCGTCAGTTTGGCGTGCCATTCAAGTTCCACAGCATCGCTGCGAGGTGGGAGACAATTCATGCTGATGACTTGAACATTGATCCCGATGAAGTACTCATTGTCAATAGCATCATCAATTTTGGTAATTTAATGGACGAGGGGGTCGACATAGATAGCCCATGCCCTAGGGATGTTGTCCTCAGCAACATTCGCAACATGAAGCCTGACGCGTTCATCCTTTGCATCATTAATGTCTCATATAGCAGTCCATTCTTTGTAACACGTTTCCGGGAGGCACTGTTCTTTTACTCTGCAATGTTTGATATGCTGGATGCAACAGCTCCACGGGATAATCGCCAGCGCCTTTTGGTTGAGCGGGGACTCTTTCGGAAGGGTGCCCTGAATGTTGTTGCCTGTGAGGGATCGGACAGGGTAGAGCGCCCTGAGACATATAAGCAGTGGCAGGTGCGGAACCACCGGGCTGGGCTAAGGCAGCTGCCATTGGATCCAGATGTTGTAAAGGACGTGAGGCAGAATGTTAGGGACCAGTATCACAAGGATTTTGTCATTGATGTGGATCATCAGTGGCTCCTGGAAGGATGGAAGGGACGCATGTGTACCAGTCGCTCGTGGCGCAGCGCACCTCCGTCGTGGATTTCCTCAGGGCATACAAGCTGTTCATGGTAGCCTGCTGTTTCATGAAGGTGAAATTCATGTTCGCCAGCTTGACGATCTGTAATGCTGTGGCAGGGAGGAGCAAGTTGCACATTGTGGAGTACGGTACGCAACATGGATTCCAATATCCAGGTTTGCTCCATTCACTGGCAAACAGGGAAGGTGGACCACCAGAGGTGAGGGTCACCGCAATTGCTGTTCCACAGCCTGGGTTCCGCCCCGCACACCAGATAGAAGAAACAGGCCGCCGCCTCAGCAACTGTGCCCGCGAGTTTCGTGTGCCATTCAAGTTCCATAGTATTGCGGCACAATGGGAGACCGTCCGTGCTAAGGACCTCAATATCGATCCGGATGAGGTGCTTGTTGTCAACAGCGAGTGCTTTTTCAGCAGCTTGATGGATGAAAATGTTTTAGTGGACAGCCAGAGTCCTAGAGATATGGTCCTCAACAACATCCGAGAGATGCGGCCCAATGTGTTCATCCATTCCGTGATAAATGGCACATATGGCGCCCCTTTCTTTTTGACACGGTTCCGAGAGGCACTATTCTTTTACTCAGCGCAATTTGACATGCTTGATGCGACCATCCCCAGGGACAATGATGAGCGCCTGCTAATTGAACGGGATATCTTTGGGAGGTCTGCTCTGAATGTGATTGCTTGTGAGGGTGCAGACCGGGTGGAACGCCCTGAAACTTATAAGCAATGGCTGGTGCGGAGCCATCGGGCAGGGCTGAGGCAGCTACCATTGGATCCAAAGGTTGTCAAGGCTTCCAGGGACAAGGTCAAGAACTATTATCACAGAGACTTTCTCATCGACGAGGATAACCGTTGGTTGCTGCTAGGATGGAAGGGACGGGTACTCTATGCCATGTCATCATGGATTGCTGAGGATAATAAGCCCCTCTTTTAGGGTGTCACTTCACCAAATTTTAGAATCTGACTAAAGGTGATATTGATATTTGATATATGGTCTATGTTTAAACCATGATCCAGCGCCTGTGGTTCGGTGGACCTCCATTTCTAGAGGGTTTGAGTACTGAAACTTGTAAGGTAGAAATAAGTAGATACTTAGAGATACATAGGTTGTAGCTATATAGTTCTGGATATTTGCAGAG
>OAMR01000413.1:922962-933494 GCA_900205405.1 Echinochloa crus-galli
AAGACTACTGGTTATATGGCTATATGCTAGCTATTTAGTAGATTTTTTATGCCTATGTTATCATCTGGTGGCTTATAAGAAATTTTGTAGGCCTCTGGTTTTACGTCTTATCGTGTTTTAGTTTCTATCTTGTGAAGTTCACTTTCTGTTGTACCATTAGATTTTCACGTGTTTTATAGGATTAAGTGATGTGTTCCTTTAATTTGGCAGGTGTTGATTGCTAGGATCTGTTTGATATCATTGCTAAGTTTTTCAATGGTCAGTTGATATCGATTTGTCATTGATGAAATCAAGAAAGTTGACTTCTTCATGTCTGAAAGTTAGGTGTCTCTAATTTAATTGCAGGTGAAGATTTCTGAATCTGCTAAAATTCTCATAAGCGAAACGTTCAGCTTTTGTTGTCGTCAGATTTAGAGAGCGAATGCTAATAGGTCATACGCCTGTTGCATGACTTTCAATGACAGTGACTTCCAGTGGTATGCTCTGCTGTATTACTCTGCGGCAGCGTGCTGCAGATGGATATCACATGGGAGAAAGAAATTCAGAGCAAAAATGGTTTCTTTAGAGAAGGGGATGGATTTCGTCTTCCTCGGCCTACTACGTCGACTGTATATAGTCTGCTAATACTAATATAAAAAACAAGCCCCATAGAAAGAGAAGCTCTGTCTGGATCGTTGTCTGCTGCCATTACCGCGGTCGCATGTGGCTGCCTTCCCGGAACTTTCTGTTCCCCTCCCGTCCTGCCCCGGCATCCTCCTCTGCCTTTTTAAGAGCTCGATCAAAGCTCTGGTTTTTGTGCGCCTCTCGTTGATCCATTCCACCCATATTCCCCGGCACCAGTGGGTGGGTGATCAGTAGTGAGCTGAGCACTGCGTGCGCAATCGCCATGGCAGCCGGGCTGGAGGATGAGCCCTTCTCACCGTCCGACTTCCTCAACCTTCCCCCGACGCCCGGCCTCGACGGCGATGGCCCTGCCGCCGTACAGGACGACGATGACCTCGTGCTCCCCTTCATCACGCGCGTGGTCATGGAAGACCAAGACGACATCGACGACGACCATCCTGCACTGCTCGAGGCCCAGCAGCCCTTCGCCGACATCCTCTCTGACACCGCCGCCAAGGCCAAACCCTTCGGCTTCTTCGACTTCGCCGCCGCCACCGCCGGCGGCAACACCGACGGAAGCATGGCTCCCTTCTCCGACGAACCTGCATTCGCCGCCAATAATGCCACTTGGCCCTACGATGCCGTCGAGCTCTCCCAGCTGCTCCTCCTTTCTAGGAGGACGACACGCCCCGGCACCGACATGGGAGCCGTCCGGCAACATGGGAATTATTATTCCTCGGAGTTCTTGCCCGCTGGTGACGGGGAAGACGACGACTCGCTGGCCTCTACCTTGTTCGGTGTCCGCAACAATGGAGTAGTAACCATGGACATGCTCAACCATGCGTTCCTCAAGGGCATGGAAGAGGCCAACAAGTTCTTGCCCAACACCAACAACAGCCTCCTCGTTCATCTGGAGGACAACTCCATGGAGCACTTGCACTTGCCCAGAGGCAATAACAATGGCAGGGGCCGCAAGAACAGGCACAATGATTGGTATAACTTGGAGGCTGAGACAGGCAGGAACTTCAAGCTGATGGCGCCCGAAACAGAGCAAGACAGCAGCGAGATGGTCGACGAATTTATTCTGAATGGGTACCAGTCGTTGCTGGAGCAAATGATGAACATGAGCATCACTATGGACAGAGAAGCCGAGAAGAAAACCAGGAAAGGGAACACCAACGAGGCTGTGGACTTACGCACCTTGCTCATCCACTGCGCACAAGTTGTAGCCACCGGCGACAGCCTTCGTGCAACCCAACTACTTAGGGAGATCAAACAGCGATCTTCTCCGAGAGGAGACGCCACACAAAGGCTGGCACATTGTTTCACTAAAGGACTAGAGGCTCGGCTGGCAGGTGCAGGGAGTCAGGTGTACATGTCAATCGTATCAAAGCACAACTCAGCTGTGGAGTTCCTTAAGGCCTACCAGTTATACATGACAGTTTGCTGCTTCCAAATGATGGCATTCAAGTTCTCCAACATTACCATTTGTAAGGCCATCACAGGGAGGAAGAAGGTGCGCATTGTGGATTATGGTGAGAATTACGGCTTCCAGTGGCCAACATTGCTGGGCTTTTTGGCTACTCGGGAGAGTGGACCACCGGAGGTGAAGATCACTGATTCACTGGTATTGATCATCCTCAGCCAGGGTTCCGGCCGGCTGCTCGGATTGAGCAGACCGGGCGCCGGCTCAGCAGTTTCGCTCGCCGGTGTGGCGTTCCATTCAAGTTCCGGAGCATCGTTGCAAAATGGGAGAACGTTTGTGTTGATGACTTGGACATTGAACCCGATGAGGTGCTCATCGTCAATGGTTTGTTCCATTTTGGGAGACTTATGGATGAGGGTGCTGACATAGAGAGCCCAAGCCCTAGGGATACAGTCCTCAGCAACATCCAAAGAGATGAGTCCAGATGTGTTCATCCTCTGCATAGAGAACAGCTCATACAACACACCCTTCTTTGTAACAAGGTTTCGGGAGCCACTATTCTATTACTCCGCAATGTTTGACATGATGGATGCAACGGCTCCTCGTGATAACGCTGAGCGCATATTGGTTGAGCAGGACCTCTTTGGACGGGGTGCCTTGAATGCCATTGCCTGCGAGGGCTCAGATAGAGTGGAGCGTCCGGAGACATATAAGCAATGGCAGGTGCGCAACGACAGGGCTGGATTGAGGCAGCTACCGTTGGACCCAGATGTTGTTAAGGCCATCAGTACGAAGGTCAAGGATAAATACCATAAGGACTTTGTCATCGATGTGGATCAACAATGGCTCCTGCAAGGGTGGAAGGGGCGTATACTCTATGCAATGTCGACATGGGTTGCAAGTAAATCATGATGCTACATACCTCATTGCTGTAGCGCGCTATATATTGGCAGGTCAATATCGACATGAGATGGCTAATTAGGTCGCCTTGTTGAGGGTCTTAGGTATAGTGAGTTGTGGCTTGGTTGATGCATTGCAGAGCATGTGTATAAGGTGTAGTGCAGACAGAAGATCCAGGGCTTCCTTTTTGGCTAGTATAGAATATGGGTGCTTTCTGTTGATCTATTATATTAATACAATAGTGTTAAAAGGAGCCATCACGTTTACCGAGAGGGTCAAGAAATTCCCACGTTAATCTAAAAAAGTGAAGAATATATGCCGTCGGATTTTATAAAGATCTAACGGTCTATATTATTCCATTAATCTAAAAAATAGAAGAATATATGTCTTATGATTTGATGAAGATTTAATGGTCTATATTATTCCGTCCGCCGCCACCCCTCCATGGTCACCACGCGGTCGTTCGTGGCCGCCGCTGCACAGCTGTCCGTGGCCGTCGTAGGAGGCTTTCACCGTCGCCGCGAGGCCGTCCGTGGCCGCCGCGAGAGCCCTCCAACGCCGCAGTCCGGTTGTCCGTGGCCGCCGTGGGAATCCTTCACCGCGACCGTCCGCCGCCGGGAGGTCGTCCACCGCTGCGGGAGCCGCCCGTGCGCCTTCGGTGCTCGGAGTCCGTCCGCTCCGCGCGCCGACGGAGGACAGTAAGGCTGAAGGCTGCCAGCCAGGGAGACCGGCACCCCTCGCCGTGCCGCCGCCACTAGAGAGTGGGGGAGATAGAGGGAGATAGATAGAGGGAGATAGATAGAGTAGGGAGAGTGGTGGCGTCGGCGAAAGAAAAGGAGAAAAAGAATCGTCTTGCCGCCGCCACTAGAGAGTGTGGGAGATAGAGGGAGAGAGAGATAGAGTGGGGAGTGTGGTGGCATCGGTGAAAGAAAAGGAGAAAAAGAAATGTGTAGGCTCAGGTGTTGGTAGTTGGTATAGAATATGAGATATAGAGAATAACGAGTGCAGAAGAAATTGATATAGAGGAGAGAATCTCAATGACTAGGCAAGAATATTTCTTTTAGAGGATGAGAATAGAGTATGATGAGTACGGACAACCTAAAGCCACATGTGCCCTTCCACGTTCCTCTATATAAGAGGCAACGTTCAACAATGAGCGTAGGACAACACGTCGATCTACACCTGTACCTGATGAGAGGTGCTCGGATTTAGGACGTTCAACAAGGTTGTGAGCACAACAGGATATAACGATTCTCCCTATCTGAATTGAACGAATCGCTGTTGGGATTGAGCACCATGGTCGCGCTTAGCACTCAGTGTCTTTGCCAACACAAGTGGAAAATCATCAAACGGGTTACCCGCTCAAACTCTTTTGATGGTGTTTGTTAACGAGTTAGTGCAAGAAGGAGCAGAGAGAGGAAAAAAAGAGAAGAATATATGTCGTTCGCGGCCGCCGCTGCGCAGTAGTCTGTGACCGCCGTATGAGGCTTCCACTGTTGCCGCGAGGCCGTTCGCTGCCGCCGCGGGAGTCCTTCGTTGTCGTCGTGGGAGCCATTCAGGCGCCTTCGGAGTTCAGAGTCCGCCGCTCCGCGCGCCGCCGGAGGACGGCGGGGTTTTGAAGGCTGCCAGCCGGCTGAGACCGGCACCCCTCGCTATCGCCGCCGCCACTAGAGGGGGGAGATAGAGGGAGAGAGATGGAGTGGGGGGAGTGGTGGCGTTGGTGAAAGAAAAGGAGAAAAAGAGATGTATGGGCTCTGGTGTTGGTAGTTGGTATAGAATATGAGATATAGAGAATAACGGGTGCAGAAAAATTGATATAGAGGAGAGAATCTCAATGACTATGGCGGTGTTCACTTCCCTGAAAAGGGAATGTGAATTTGGGTGAAAATGTCACATCGAACACTGTAGCGCTTTTTGTTTGTTCGTGGTAATCATTGTCCTACCATGACCTAACTAGGCTCAAAAGATTCGTCTCGTCGTGTACATCAAAACCATGTACTTAGTTTTTTTATTTAACTATTTTAATGCTCCATGCATGAGGAGAGAGATTTGATGTGATAGTGAATAGTGAAGTTTAGAGAGAGAAAGTTTGGGGGAAGTTTTGGATTTGAAGGGAAGTGAACACCGCCTATGTAGAAATATTGTTTTAGAGGAAAAGAATAGAGCACGACAAGTGCGGACAGCCTGGAGCCCCCTATCCCAAATTTAGAAAGTTTAGAAAAAAATTGCACTCCAACTTGATTTGGAAATAGAGGTGGCCTCCATTTAGTATTTGGAGAGTCTGGTTTGAGAGATATTGATGGAGTTAATCTTAATAATATAATGTTATTACTATATTAATTGAATAAAAATAATACACAATGTTGGTTTTTGGTAGGATCTAAAAATCTATATTAACCCTTAAAGTCCATTTATTAGAGTAAATAAATAGTTAAATTCTAAATTAAATGAATAAGGAAATTATAAGTTGATCAAAGAATTAATGTCAAATACAATTAGTAAATATAAGTTTACATCATTAATTCATATCCTGTGCCACATACATGATGATAAAAAATGATAAGTTTAGACATAATTGGATAAACTGTATTGTCAATGAAACAACGAATATTTAAATAAAATTATATTTAAATTAAAGAAATCTAAATATTGGTATAAAAAACTAGCTACCCGCGCAAATTTGTGCGGGCCACCTGGCTAGTTATTATGTACCTAACACGCAATTTTTATTTTTGAATTACTTGTTTGAGTATTTATGTGCTGAGGACTGAGATATATGTGTGCTGTATATGTAATTCACTATCTGTTGCACCATTAGGATTTTTTTTTGGCAGTTTGCTGACGTCTATGAAAGAGAACGGATGAGTGATTCAGCTTGAAATTAAAGTTGAACCGGTTATGCAAAGCTTCACTATCTGCGATTGAAGAGAATTCTGCACTCAAAGAAAGGAAAGGATTACCCGAAAAAAAAAGTAAAGAAAAGGACAAGAATATATTATATTTTGCTGGTGTATATGGGTAGAGGATGGTCAAGCAAAGGAAGCCACCAAGGTGCTTCATCCGATGGTGTTGGTGTGGTGGGAACAAAAGATGCATGTGCCAAATCTTCTCTGCTGAGGTAGGTGAGGCGCACCTGCTCTGCTCTGTTGCGTTTTCCTTGCTTGGTTTCTTGTGTTTAGACTAATGTTAGCGATAGTTGAATTGATGTGTTGTGCTTTAGTTGCTTCCTGGTGCAGCCTTTCTTGGCAGATGTTGTACTCTCTGTCTTAGTCTTGTTTAGCGGTCTTTTGAATTGCCTAGCAGCTAAGTAGGGTGTGCTTAGTTTCATTTTTTAGTGGTTGGTTGGTGCATGTCAGTTGTAAAGTTTTTGGCCCGGTTTTCTTTTAAAAACTGAGCCATTTTTGTTTCTAATAAAACCTCGACAAAACTTTTACCGTCCTTTTAAAACGAAAATGTGTTGTGCTTGTATCGTACAGTAGTTGAGATGATAGGCCAGTTTGCTTAATCCATTTATTCGGTTTAATGTGATGGTGGTTGTTGCGTGGCATCATCCATCAGATTTATCACTTACCTAGTTACCTTTATAATCTCTAGTTTAATTGTCCATCGATCAGCGGCTGCGGCGGCTACCTGGCCATTGCAAGGTTCACTAGCTTCTTCATGTCGTCTGAAAGTTATTTTTTATTAAAAAAAGGAAGCGCATATCGTGACTTTGTCAATCTCAATATCCGCCGGTCTAGTCTTCCAGAGGTGCTCACAGGGATACAATTTACATGTGTGTATTTGTAGGGTTGAATGTGCATGTATTGTTTTCGTAAAAAAAATAAAAAGAAGGAAAAATCTGTAGCTTGTTTAGATTCTTGGCAAATGGAAATGCGAATGATAACGGTGAATTGTCACACCCGGATTTACTCAAAACCCGAATGTGGCCATATGTGCGCCTAGGAAGTCCACAGACACATATAGCGAACAAATATGGTAAAAATCAGAGTACAATGCTTATTTCTCAACATAAAGTAGCGAATACATCAGAGTTTGCATAAATGAAAAACATGGACAGCGGAAGACTAAGCGGAAGACAGATAAACTCTCTCTAAGTGTAGCCGCAATCCCACAGGGACTCTGACTGGGAGAACGCCAACTCAGAAGTACGGCAAATCCTCCGGAAACTCCACCTCATAGTTAGCCTGACTCCAATCTGTTACCCGTCCGGGATTTTGCCCAAAATGATAATAATAGCAAGTGTAAGTAACAGAATTACTTAGCAGGTATAGCACGGGTTATGAAGGCTCAAAAAGGCTAGACACTGGCTTAACTGCATTAGCATTTTTAGTTGGTTCGTTTTAATCTTTATCCAAGTTAGTACAAGTGAATGAGAGCCCGGTTGTAACCCAATTAAGAAAGTGTAAGTGACATTAAGCATGAATAAATACCATATTCTAATAAAAAAGGATCCAGGCCGCTCGTGACCCTGAGGGCGCCTAGCTAAATACTACCCGTATGCAAAAACCCATAGGAATACAAGGACAGTGAAATAAGTGCTAGGTACAACCTTAATGGTAAACAGTATTAGACACATGCGTATGTAAAGAACAGTGTATTAAATGAGTGAGTAGGTAGCAAGGATTGTCCGTGCTATAACTTGCCTTCCTCGGAGTACGACAGTAGCCGCTGGAGTACTACAAAGTGGTGAGAACCTAGACACCGAGATTGACTGACCCTCAAGGCGCAACGTGAGGGGGTCAATGGCATCCACGCACCGGCAAATCATGCCAACAAGAAAGTAAATGGTGCAACGTGCAAATCCTGCTCCGGCACGTCCTCAACGTACTCGTAGTCCAACGCTACGGGCTCACCAACTGGACACGAACATCACGCACGCATTCCAAAATAATCATCACATGCAAGCAAAGTAATTCTATTAGAACAGTACACCAAACAGTAAAAACAGTACAAAAACAGGAGCTAGAAATAATTTGAGATGCGGGATAGAATTGGGCCGGGGGAAAAAGGAAAGAAAGAAAAGGGAAGGGGTGCTGGGCTGGACCGGGAAAGAAGAAGGGGGAGCAGAAATGGACTTGAGGAAAAGTTCAGGGAGCAAAACCGAACCAAGGCCTAACAACTTTTCTAGAGCTCCGAATAACAATAGCCACCAGGGAAGGCGCCCGTAAGCGAGGCGGAGACGGCTCGTCCGCTCGAGGGGATTCACGACCCTCGAGTGAGGCAGGGGTTGTTGTGCCTGTTCGAGGGGGTTCGCGACCGTCGAGCGAGGCGGAGTTTGGTTTGCCCGTTCGAGGGGGTTCACGACCCTCGAGCGAGGCGGAGTTTGGTAGCGACTCGGGCTAGGGTGCTCGGTTTTCGACGGGGTTTGGTCCTACGGCTTCAGGAGAAGATGGCGAGTCGATCTAGGGTGTTCATGACGAGCATCGGCCGGCGAATCGTGCCAACGACGATGGGCGGCGGAGCTGCGCTCCGGTGAGCCGCGGGGTAGGGGTTTTGGGTGGTATCGAGGTCGGGTTTCTTGCTCTGGAGCGTCAGAGAACGATGGTGAGTGCTGCTGAGGTTCTCAAGTGAAACTCCGTGCAGTAAACCGACCAGACGACGACGACCGGCGATCGGCCGACGACGGTGATCGCGGGGGTGCTGCTACGGCGCACCACAGCTCGAATTGAGAGGGCTGGTGGACTTGTTACCTTCTGAGGAAGAGTTGGACGCAAGGAATCGACCGGAGACGGCTCGGTCGACAGGAACGGCGACGAATCCTCCACGGCGGCGCTGCGGACGTCGGGAAGCAATTAGCCACGGTCAAGGCATAAGAGAGGACGAGAGGTATTTGGGGAGCTTCAGTACCTCCTGGCGGACAGCTTGGCGGTGATGGCCGGCCGGGAGACACGCCGGAGCAGCCTGGCGGCGTGCGGCGGCGCTGCGCAAGCTCGGCCTCGGGCGGCGAGTGCGGGGCGCGCGTGGCTGCGGTGTTGGCGCGTTCGGCGCGAGGGAAGGAGGGCCTGGCCGAGCTGGTGTGTCTTGGTGAGGCCGTGCTGGTGCGACGGCGGGGTCGTCGGCGGCGCACGCCGGCGGGGGTGACCTGCGCTGCTGCACGGCGTCGGGAGGAAAAAGAAGGTGGGAGGTGGAAGACGACAAGCGGGGCCGGCTGTCAGTGGGGGGAGAGAGTTAGGATTTTTTACGCGGGCGACCGGGCCGGTGCGGGGCGGTACTGGGCCGGGCTGGGAGAGAAGAAGAGGGGGCAAAAGCAGACTGGAAAAAGAATCCAGGGAGCAGAAGTGAACTACGGGCCTAACAACTTTTCTAGAGCTCCAAACAAAGTGATTCAAATTTGAATTTAAATATTTTTAAATTCTCGTTTGAATCACAAGCAATACAAAAATAAATGCAGCAGCATGAATGCAACAATAAATATTTCTATCACCTATATTTGATTTTAAATTTTAGAAAATTATTATTTAGCCTTTATAAAATAGGTGAAAGCATTAAATAATTAATTAATTGCCAAAAATTTTAAAATTGAGCATTTTGGGTGTTACATGAATGTAAGAAACGAAAGGAAAGTTATGGCAGAACTACAGACATGTTTCAAAATTTCCTACAATCTGCCATTCGTTGGATTTATTAATTAATGTACGTTGAGAATACACAAACGTACTAACTACTTGCTTCGTCTCAGCTATTATGCCATCAATTAAATTATTTATCTAAAATAACCAATCTTATTATTCCATCATGCACCTTGCATTGTCTGACTACTGCAAAGTTCTATAGACAGCCTTCTGCTTGTCGTTGTGCCTAGTTGTGGCGGCTGCAGTCTGTAAGGGCAAAGTACATTGGTGTCATCTAATAGACAGTCTCATGCGGTGATCCGTTATTTTGAGATGACTTATTAGATAACTTATACAATATATAGGTTGTTGTTTTTGTTGTCTCGTAGTACTATAAAATCCCTTAATTTATAAGAAAATAAAGAAATATTATTGGTTGCATGACAATAAAACTCGTACAATGCAATGGTGGATAAGTTATCTCATAGTCCTAAAATTTAGCTCATTCTCCCACCTCGCTCTCTCTTCTCCACATGAGCAAATATCATACGTGGCACTGCATGAGACGACGTATCACACCGGATTCCCTTTGACATCTGAACTACCAAGACCCATAGCTGCCGGAGTTGAGCATGGTGCATGCAGCATATCTGTTGGAGATCGTGAAGATAGGTTTCTTTTTCGTGGTCTCAATAACAATGCTGGCGTATAGCACCGCTACCCGTAGATGTTGCGGAAATTTTTTAAATAATTTTTTAAGATGCAATGTGAAAGTAGGAACATTAAAGTGATTTCATGATAACATTCATTTGTTAACAACGTTATACATAGAAGCATGATAATTTTGTTGAGAGAGAACCATTCTAAATTATTGATCCTACATTTTTCTTTACTACGGGAATTTTGTAGCATGCTACTCATAAAGGCATGATATTAACCATATATAAAAAATTAGTTGATATAACATTCTTTTGTTAACAACATTATACATGGAAGCATGATAATTTTGTTGAGAGAGAACCATTCTAAATTATTTCCTACATTTTTCT
>OAMR01000413.1:938149-952613 GCA_900205405.1 Echinochloa crus-galli
CGCACCTTGCTCATCCACTGCGCACAAGTTGTAGCCACCGGCGACAGCCTTCGTGCAACCCAGCTACTTAGGGAGATCAAACAGCGATCTTCTCCGAGAGGAGACGCCACACAAAGGCTGGCACATTGTTTCACTAAAGGACTAGAGGCTCGGCTGGCAGGTGCAGGGAGTCAGGTGTACATGTCAATCGTATCAAAGCACAACTCAGCTGTGGAGTTCCTTAAGGCCTACCAGTTGTACATGACGGTTTGCTGCTTCCAACTGATGGCATTCAAGTTCTCCAACATTACCATTTGTAAGGCCATCACAGGGAGGAAGAAGGTGCACATTGTGGATTACGGTGAGAATTACGGCTTCCAGTGGCCAACATTGCTGGGCTTTTTGGCTACTCGGGAGAGTGGACCACCGGAGGTGAAGATCACCGGTATTGATCATCCCCAGCCAGGGTTCCGGCCGGCTGCTCGGATTGAGCAGACCGGGCGCCGGCTCAGCAGTTTCGCTCGCCGGTGTGGCGTTCCATTCAAGTTCCGGAGCATCGTTGCAAAATGGGAGAACGTTTGTGTTGATGACTTGGACATTGAACCCGATGAGGTGCTCATCGTCAATGGTTTGTTCCATTTTGGGAAACTTATGGATGAGGGTGCTGACATAGAGAGCCCAAGCCCTAGGGATACAGTCCTCAGCAACATCCAAAGAGATGAGTCCAGATGTGTTCATCCTCTGCATAGAGAACAGCTCATACAACACACCCTTCTTTGTAACAAGGTTTCGGGAGCCACTATTCTATTACTCCGCAATGTTTGACATGATGGATGCAACGGCTCCTCGTGATAACGCTGAGCGCATATTGGTTGAGCAGGACCTCTTTGGACGGGGTGCCTTGAATGCCATTGCCTGCGAGGGCTCAGATAGAGTGGAGCGTCCGGAGACATATAAGCAATGGCAGGTGCGCAACGACAGGGCTGGATTGAGGCAGCTACCGTTGGACCCAGATGTTGTTAAGGCCATCAGTACGAAGGTCAAGGATAAATACCATAAGGACTTTGTCATCGATGTGGTACAACAATGGCTCCTGCAAGGGTGGAACGGACACAATGGCAGAGCTGAGAGGGAGAGGAGGAGGAAGCATGAGAAATCCTGCCTCCGCCACTGAGCGGACGCATACTCAATGCAGTTCAACATGGGTTGCAAAATGATGCTAGCTCATAGTTTTAGCTGGCGACATAATAACATCTTGTAGAATGAGATGCTTAATTTGGTTGTCTTGTTGGTGCTTGGGATCTTAGCTAAGTCGTGGCAGGTTAATGCAGAGCGTGCGTAAATGTAGCGCAAGGAGAACATCCTGGCCGGGATAGCTTATGTATTTGGTTGCAGCATGCGCGTTGATTATGATGCACCTGACAAGCAATTTTGTTTATGGATTACTTGTTTTGCTAATATCCATGTGCTATGAAGTTCATTATCCGTTGTGCCATTAGGATTTATTTTTTGGCAGTTTGATAACATCTGAGAGCAGATGCATGATTCAGGTTGAAAGTCGCGCCGTTTACTAAAGTACACCTATATGTGCATCCTGTCATCTTTCTTTCTTTCTTTCGGCAGTATAGAAATGCAAAAGGGAAGATTGTACGTGCTCCCAATGAAAGGAAATAAAAGCAGAGAGTATGAATGAATATATTATGTTGGGAGTATGAATTTCTTGTGGACCAAGAAGTAAATATATTGTAGGTAGATGATGGTCAAGCAAAGCAAGCGACCAATAGGAGCTTAATTCATCGGATGGTGGGAAAAGATGCATCATGTCCCAAGTATTCTCTGTTCTGTTGAGGTAGGTGAGGTGCACCTGCTCTGCTCTGTTGCGTTTTCCTGATTGGTTTCTTGTGCGTGCTTAGCCTAATGTTAGCACTAGTTGAATTGATGATGGCCTAATTGATTAAGTGAAAGTAGCTAGCGTGCATGTGATACCTGTATATCACTACTTAACTATATTTACCTTTATAATGATCTCCAGGTTGGCTTAACTTATCGTTCACTGGTAAAGCAGGTAGGGAGTACATACCTGGAAGCTGCAGCTGCTGGCTGCTGCCATCTCCTTGCATAATTGCATTCCATGACGGCGAGATCAGAATCTATCAGATATCTAGCAGTGGTGAGTGAGTGAGTGATCAACTGATCAAGTGATCAGCATGGCCATGGCCGCCGCGCCGGAGGAGTTCCTCTTCGTCGACCCGGAGCCGCCCTCGCCGTCTGTATTCGTGGACCTGCCGCCGACGCCTCCCCGTCACGACGACGGCGACGGCGACCCCGCCGCCTTCGACGACATGGTGCTCCCCTACGTGGCCCGGCTCCTCATGGACGCCGACGACGACAGCTTCTTCTACCAGTACCCCGACCACCCCGCGCTGCTCCAGGCGCAGATGCCCTTCGCCCAGATCCTCGCCGGCGACACCACCACCACCAGCTCATCACCAGCCTCCAGCTCCGTCGTCTCCACCGACACTACCGGCAGCTCTGACCACTCCAGCATGGTCAACGACGACGGCGGAGGCAGTGCCAGTGCGGATGGGGCCATGGTCAGCTCCGCGTTCCTCAAGGGAATGGAGGAGGCCGCCAAGTTCCTGCCCGCCAACAACGCCATCCTCCTCCTCGACCCCATTCCCACCAAGGATGCCACCAAGGGAAGCAAGCACAGCAGGCAAGCTTCCGGAGACGACGACGGCAGGCCCACCAAGGTGATGGCGCCGGAACCCGACGACGAAGCCGACGCCCGCCACCTGTTCGACGAAATGATGCTCGACGAGCGCGACATATGCATGAAGGGCGTGCACGTGCAGCAGCAGCGCATCACCGTCGGCGTCCACGCCACCAGCCAGAACCAGCAGAAGCCGACGACGCGCCGGCGGGGTCGCCGCGCCGGCGCAACCGACGACACGGTGGACCTGCACGCGCTGCTGCTCCGGTGCGCGCAGGCCGTGGCCACCGACGACCGCCGCACCGCGCAGGACCTGCTGGCGCAGGTCCGGCGCCACTCCTCCCCGACGGGCGACGCCGCGCAGCGGCTGGCGCACTTCTTCGCCGACGGCCTGGAGGCGCGCCTCGCCGGCACGGGCAGCCGCCTCTACCGCTCCCTGATGCTCCGCCGCACCTCCGCCGCCGACTTCCTCAGGGCCTACCAGCTCTTCATGGCCGCCTGCTGCTGCAAGAAGGTGGCCTTCGCCTTCTCCAACAAGACCATCTTCGACGCCGCCGCCGGCCGCCGCCGCCTCCACATCGTCGACTACGGCCTCAGCTACGGCTTCCAGTGGCCCGGCCTCCTCCGCGGCCTCGCCGCCAGGCACGGCGGCCCGCCGGAGGTGAGGATCACCGGCATCGACCTCCCCCAGCCCGGCTTCCGCCCCGCGTACCACATCGAGGAGACAGGCCGCCGCCTGAGCAGCTGCGCCAGAGAGTTCGGCGTGCCGTTCAAGTTCCGCGGCATCGCGGCGGCGAAGAGGGAGACCGTCTCCCCCGATGACCTCGCCATCGCCGCCGCCGACGACGACGAGGTGCTCGTGGTGAGCAGCCTCTGCCATTTCCGTCACCTGATGGACGAGAGCCTGGAGATGGGGCGGCCCAGCCCCCGCGATCAGGTACTCGGCAACATCCGGAGGATGCGGCCGGACGTGTTCATCCACGGCGTCGTCAATGGCGGCTACGGCAGCACCTACTTCCCGACGAGGTTCAAGGAGCTGCTCTTCTACTGGTCGGCGCAGTTCGAGCTGCTGGACGCGACGGTGGCTCGGGACAGCGAGGAGAGGCTGCTGATCGAGAGGGACATGTTTGGGCAGGGCGTCCTGAATGTGATCGCGTGCGAGGGCGCCGACAGGGTGGAGCGGCCGGAGACCTACAGGCAGTGGCAGGCGAGGAACCAGAGGGCGGGGCTCCGGCAGCTCCCGCTCCGGCCGGAGGTTGTCAAGGTGGTGCTTGACAAGGTGAGGGACAACTACCACAAGGACTTTGTGGTCGATGAGGATCAGTGCTGGTTGCTGCACCGGTGGAAGGGACGGGTGCTCTATGGCTTATCCACATGGGTGGCTGCTGCAGATCATCGATGATCTCATCGATCAACATACTACTATAGATATATTTCTGCTGCTACGTACTCTTAGCTTCCTTCATTCTCAGACTTGCTTGACAACCACTCACTGGTCACTACTACGTACGTGGCTGTAACATCGATCTGTTGTCTAATTGACATGTCTGACCATGAGTGAATTTTCATGGTGCGTGGTATCATGAGGTAGACGTACAACTGCCATTAGTAGGGATCAAGAGCTGAATGTTGGTTATGGTATCATGAGGTCAATTGCATTCTGTCATTTGACAATAATGCTGGTCATGGATCTGAGGCCTCATAAGAGTACGTTAAACTCTCGAGCTAAAAAATGTGTAGATTGCAGGCAGGAATGTCTTGGAATGTAGATGGCAAAATCAGAGATCAGGTATATTGTATATACAGCTCCAGAACAAAACCTTTGTTGCGAGAAAGGTCAAAGGGGGCAGACAAAAGGGAACAAGAAGACCATGCATGACTACTGCATTGGGGGTGCATTGCTGTTGCAGCCATGGCTCACCGCCCCGGCGACGCCGACGAGGCCTCCTCCTCCCACCTCTCCCGCATTTCTCTTCTCATGGAGGAGGAGGAAGAGGACGTCGGCGACTTGGACCCCGACCACCCTGCGCTCCTCCACTCCTCGGAGCCCTTCGCCCAGATCCTCCACGGCGCCCCCTTCTTGCCGGCCGTGCTCCTGAGGACCAAGGAGTCAAGCGGCTGCAGGGGCCGCCAGGGACAGGCACGGCACCGGCGGCGACGGTGACGAGGAGTCCGGCAGGACCAGCAAGTAAACTGGCTTCGGCCGAGTAGGAGGAAGCCGGCGCCCGTTACATGTTCGACGAAATGATGCTCAAGGGATTCGATGCCTGCTCCAAAGGAATCGAAAGCCTGAGAAAAAAAGGACTTGATTGGCTGCATGTTTCTTGATTACTTAAGGTAGGCAGCCACTGCTCTGACTCTCGATTCGACGTCTTTTCTCTGGTCTGATTCATTAGTTTACCGTACAGGTGAGGAGGAAGATGTGTAGGGCACTGAGGTCAAATACTGTAGTGAAAACAAAATAAAGAAGAATGTGGTGATCTCATTCTCATGTGTGTTTAAATTGGATACATGATAATGTATGGGAACTATTCGTTCATGCCAAGGAAATTAGTAGCATAGTCACTAGGTACCGAGTATAGTTGCCTGAGAGTCTGAGACTATCTGTTCAAATGGAATACTTTACTAAATCAACTTCTGACGGTCAATCAAGGTCTAAGTACATGTTTGTGTATGGTAGGCTAAATGCTTCATCTTGTCGAGTCAGATCTGTTTGCACTGCTCTATCTCTACAGTAACTAAATGCTATATAAAGTAGTGAATTTACTTTGTTTTATGTTTCATTATTGTAACTGTGCTGATGGTCCTAATATGAGCTTGCATGTTATCAAAATAAGATGTTCCAATTAAACTTGTAACTTGGGATATGTTTATATCTTGCATTGAAACTCTGTTTATTCCTCTATGTTTCAGGTCATAGGTTCAAGTATTAGACCTACTTACGTGCTTATAAAGGAATGAGAAGCAGTGCATTGCCATAGTCGACGAGAAGAGGAAAAAAACAAAGAGCAGCATGTTGAACCAAATCTGCTGCTGCTCTTCTGTTCTCTCCCTCTCTCTCGGCTGGACAAGCAGCAAGTCAACTTTTCTGTCCAAGTCATGTATCAGTAGGAGTAAGGCTATAGAGCCAAGTAGCTGGTAGAGGTAGCAGGCAATAGTGCCATAGTATACCTGCCCAAGTAGTGGGGGTATGGTATAGGAGTACAAGTAGTTGAGAGTAGCTGAGAGTTGGTAGCTCTTTTGTGTATATGTATCTCACTACCATGGCAATGCAAATCAGCTCAGCCATCCACATTCCACTGGTCAGGGCAGCAGCAACTAGCAGCTGAAGCGCGTGTGTGTGATTGTTGTGCTCAAGTTCTTCTTTTTCCTCTAGCTAGAGTGGTGTCCTTGAGTTTACCTTGGGTGTAGTTGTGTGTTTGTGCCAACACAGCAGCAAGGCATGAGGAGTCAGTTCTGTCCGTCACTGTTCGACATGCTAGTAAACTGCGGACATTGCTAGCTGGAGCAGAGGATGTTGAGGAGCTGTGTCCAATGTCATTGCCTGCTAGGGTGTGGAACTGTTGAACTTTCCGAAAGATATAGACAGTGCCAGTAAAACCAGTGTGCAGGTCCGAGGCAGCTGCCACTGAAACCAAGCATTGTTATTTACTGAAGAACATGGTAGAAAAGGACTATCATAAGGACTTTTGGCTCATTTTGAGGATGACCAATGGCTGCTGCAAGGATGGACGGGGCGCATCCTCTATGTCCACTCTACATGGGTAGCAGACGACGGCTTTTCTGGATGAAGGTTAGTATTTTGCTACTGAAAGATTACCATTGTCTCCATCAGCTCCCTGAGCACTACTTGTCCATGTATGCTGTTTGTTCTGCAGCTTACTTATTCAGACAGCTGCAGTGGCTGCTGAAAAGCCTTTAATGCTGTTGTATCTTATATGTGTCCTGCATCCAGGACTCACATTACACAACTGCCAGTGCCAGTGTGCCACTCTCAATGTATATGTGATGCCCCCTTTGCAATTCCATGGTGTCTGCTTGATATCTTTGGTCATGGTTTTGATCAAATCATGCAACATAACTCAGGAGAAAGGTCAACTGCCCATCCTATTGTGATGTAAACTTACATGCCTAAGTGTTCAGTTTTTGCCTTGAACTCTGAAGAAAAATTATCAGCTCCAGGTTCTTGCAACTACTGTTCTTCTATATTTGTCTGAGAAGTTGTAAATAATTCAGAGATGACTTTTCACAGAAGCCAATTGAATTTACTTTGTACATGTGTTAACTTTAGTGATTACTGAGGTCTGCTGGTGACACAGCACCTTATCGCATTTTATTCAGAACAACTTTTTTACTTGACGCTGTGCATGTTTTATGTGCTCCCATTGTTTTCTCTTGTTCAGAATGAACATTTTTCCAGGCAACTTATAGAAGCTCTGTAGAGCAGGAAAGGAAGAAGACGAACAAGTTTACCTTTACCATAATACCACTATATACAGGTACACTTACTTCTTACTACTTGTCAGTAGAGTATAAAACTTTTCTGGGCTGTAACTGTTTCTCTTCTTTTTTTTTCCCAAACAAACTGGTTCTCTTTGTGAATAGAACCAACTGGATCCGGTAGTCTGTCGTAGGATTGTTTTCCTGCATGGCCTTGCTGCTTATGATGGGACAAGAGCAGAATATGGCTGCAAATACCAAGATGAATGGAATAGTGTTGCTTTGTGCCCATCTTTGTCAATAACCTTTCTTTTGTCCATGTGTGCCGGCAAACCTCGCAACACAGTGACCTCGGTTGATTTTGACAGGCAGCAAGGTGAGCTTGTCTTGTCTTTGCATGGATTGGACGGGGTCCAAGATAATACTGTGTTCCTTGGCATAGCACGACCCAAGTAACATGTATATGTAGAGCTAAAACATAGGTAAGCTTGTAAGAATGTAGGATGTTACTTGTTGCCTTGAAACTTTGCTTCTTTCTCTATGTTTTACATCGTTAACACTTTCTATTAGTCTGTAAAGCTTCTTTAAATATGTTTTGTACCACAAAATAGTATCCTCTTGCTTTCCATATTAATAGTTAATAGAAAATATTGCCTTTGTTTGCTCTGTGCAGTAGCTAGCTATCGTCTCCAATATCAAGGCAACTTGGGAATGATAGCTGGCCATTGTCTCCATTATCCAACAAGAGACATTGGGATCACCGAATGTTTGCAATTTTATAAAGGATTGTTCTCCTCATAATGATGTGGTTATGTGATCGAAATCTACCAGACCACAGACCATACTTGATCGCTATGGCCACCACACCAGAGGAGTTCTTTGCGGAGGGCCTCACAGACCCATCACCTCCATCTCCATCTATCTTCCTAGACCTTCCCCCGGTGCCCAATGGCTATCAGGGCCCATTCTCACCTGATGGCACAGTGCTTTCCTACATCTCACACATGCTCATGGAGGAAGACAATGATGACAAGCTCTTGTACCGATGCTCTGATCACCCTGCACTACTCCAGGTGCAGCAACCTTTAGCCCAAATCCTCTGCCCCCCTTCCTCCAAAATGGACGACGATAACGCCAACAGAGGAGACAAGGAAAGAGTAAAAGATTTGTTTCAGAATAGCAGTGGCTACCAAAGCACACTGGACTCAGCCTTCTCCAAGGGTGTGGATGCAGCGGGGGCATTGTTGAAGGGCATGGAAGAGGGCAATATGTTCTTGCCCAAGGCCAATGTTTTCAGAAGGGATGAGCATGCAAATCATATATCCAGGGAAAGCAGCAGCCATCGTGGGGTTAAGAAGAGATATAATAGGGACGAGCATCTAAATGAGGTAAGCAGGGCCAACAAAGCTGTAAAGATGGATGCACAGGAGATTGGTGCCCATGAGATGTTTGATGAGATGATGTGTCGTGGTTATGAGACATGCATCACAGACATGGAGAATCTGCGCATTTCCATGGCCACTGAGTCGGAGAAGGACAACAGAAAGAGAATCAGCAAGAAGACAGGGGTTGTAGTGGACTTACGCACATTGTTGATCCTTTGTGCGCAGGCGGTGGCTGCAAACAATCACATGAGTGCACGTGAACTACTGAAGCAGATCAAGAAACATGCATCAGCATCAGGGGATGCTACACAGCGGTTAGCTCATAGTTTCTCCAAGGGGCTGGAGGCACGGCTAGTGGGCACTGGGAGCCATCTTTGTCAGTTGCTCATGGCGGTGCGTCCCTCAGTCATGGAGTTCCTCCAGGCCTACAAGTTGTACCTGGCAGCTGGGTGCTTCATCAGTGTGGCAACAACTTATTCAATTATGACCATCATGCATGCCATGAAAGGGAAAGGGAAGCTGCACGTTGTGGATTACGGTCCACATTTTGGGTTCCATTTGTCAGGTTTGCTCCGCTTGTTGGCAAGCAGGGAAGGTGGCCCGCCAGAGGTGAAGATCACTGTCATAGGCTGTCCCAGTCTACGGCCCTGTCCAACTGAACGGAGTGAGGATACAGAGATCCGGCTCAGTAAGTGTGCCCGTGAGTTTGGCTTGCCATTCAAGTTCCATGCCATCATGATGAAGTCGGAGAAAGTATGCATTGGGGACTTGAAGACAGATGCTGATGAGGTGCTTGTCGTGAATGACCTTTTTAATTTCAGTACCTTGATGGATGAGAGTGTATTCTTTGATCACCCATGCCCCAGGGACACCGTCCTCAATAACATTAGGAAGATGCAACCGGATGTCTTCATCCAGAGCATTATTAATTACTCATGTGGTTTCTCCTTCTTGTCTCGGTTCCGTGGGGCTCTGTTCTACTACTCAGCACTGTTTGACATGTTGGATGCAACAATCCCACGGGAGAATAAACTGCGTGTGCTGCTGGAGCAGGGTTTTCTGGGGCACGCAGCACTGAATGCCATTGCTTGCGAGGGTGTGGACCTGGTGGACCGCCCTGAGAAATATAGAGAGTGGCAAGTGAGAAACCAACGTGCAGGACTAAGGCAGCTGCCACTCAAACCACACATTGTCAAGGAACTGAAAGAGAAAGTTAAGAAGAACCACCATAATGACTTTTTGATCAGTGAGGATGGCCAATGGCTGCTGCAGGGGTGGATGGGGCACATCCTCTTTGCCCACTCAACATGGGTAGCAGAAGACATCCCTTCTGAATGAATCTTTGGTTTTGCTGCGGAATGATAACATAATCTTTGGCAGCACCCTGGCAAACATTTATCCATAAACGGCTACTGAAGAACATTTCATATTGCTATCATATATCTGCATGTCATGGATATATACTCCAGGAATTACAGTACACAAATCCAGCCACTTACCATGTATTCTGATCATGTAGTTGAGGAAGATACATTGTTCAATTAAACAACATCTCTTGTGCTGTAAATTACATCTTAGAGAATTCAGGTTTTTGCCTTGAACTCTATGTTAGAAATAAGTCTTGTGTGTGTGCATGTATCTGGTAGTACTAGTAGTTGGTGCATACAATATGTTTTTCAGCACCTATGAGTGTTTAGTTAAGAGTCAAGGGGGATGGTTGAAATTGGGCCATAGTGGCTATATAACCCCCAAACCTGCCATGTATGTTTGAGATGAATGAAAATCCTATTTAGACCAACACTCTAAAGAAGAAAAGTTATCAAAAATAGGTTCTTGCATGCTGCCCAGTTGTTGCACTTGCAACAAATTGAGAAGTGGACTTTTTTTTTCAAAAGCAAGACATACATGTTAAAAATCATGGATAAATTTAGACCCATAGCTAATCAAAATTGCTTACCTTTGCTATCTTTAACTTGTTGATGTTCTAGCAAAGTACACATGTATATACTTTCTTATTTTTATTAGGCTGTGATAAACTTTGGTAATCAATTACTCCATATACTTTTACATCGTTATTCATAGTTTTCCCTATGCATTGCACCCACGTACAATAGCAAAATGGATAATATAGAAGCATATATAGAAGTATATTTTATAATGATATATGTAGATAATTTAGATGCAAATTTAGGGGATTAATTTAAGTTATTTTTAATAATGGCGAAGATAGGTAATTTATATGCAAATTTAGAGGGTTACTTTATATTATTTTTTAATGGCATAGGGAAGGGTTACTAAGTTGCTTTTATAACGATAGAGATAGACAATTTAGATGCAAACTCTCCTATCTTTTATCAGGTTGGAATAGACTTTTTTAATTTTTACTCTATATACTTTTCCATCCCCACTCGTAGTTGACTTCTTTGCATGCACCTCTACATAGGGATGCAAGTGTCTCTGTTTTTGGTCATTGGGTCGACCCAAAACTTGGTAATTAATTTAGAAGGTAAAATGAACTCTACATGTTTTTGAAATGTACTTAGTGGAAATATTAGCCTAAGTTATGTTTCTTTAGCCTAAGCTCTGTGTTTGATATGATGTGCATACATGGATATGTGTTCTGTATGGTGGTAACTGTAGAGAGACACAGTTTGGGAAACACCACACCCATAACAAGGGGGGTGACCTCTTGTATATATAGCCAATATGGCTTGAAGTATAAGAATACAATTCATGTATACATAGTAAGCCTATCAGCTATACAGGGAAAGCTATATCAATATGATCAGCTATACAATATTCCTAATACCCGCCCGCAGTCGCAGCGGGAGGAGTGCGGACGCAAAGATTGGACCGAAACTCGGTGAAGAGCTGAACCGGAAGGCCCTTCGTCATGATGTCCGCAAACTGGTGAGAGGACGGAACATGAAGAACCCGAACTTGACCCATGGCCACCTTCCCGCGGACGAAGTGAATGTCGATCTCAATATGCTTCGTGCGCTGATGGTGAACAGGGTTGGTGTCATGTAGACAGCACTGACATTGTCACAGTAGACAACAGTAGCGGAGTCCAAAGGGACATGGAGCTCTTGGAGAAGTTGGCGGAGCCAGCAGCACTCGGCGACTGCATGGGCGACGGCTCGATACTCTGCCTTAGCGCTAGACCGGGACACCGTGGTCTGACGCTTAGAGGACCAGGAGATCAAGTTGTTGCCAAGAAAGACGCAGAAGCCGGAAGTAGAGCGGCGAGAGTCCGGACATCCCGCCCAATCCGCATCGGAGTAGGCGGTGAGAGACTGTACAGGACCGGTGCCGATGTGGAGGCCGGAGGAGAGAGTGCCCTTCACGTAGCGAAGGATGCACTTGACCAGTGCGAGATGAGGCTCACGGGGGTCATGCATGAAGAGGCACATCTGCTGAACAGCATACGCCAAGTCTGGACGAGTCAGCGTGAGGTACTGAAGTGCGCCGACCAAACTCCGGTAGTCGGAGCTGTCGGAAGCCGAGAGTGGGGCGCCATCTGTCGCCGAAAGCTTGGCATGAGTGTCAACAGGGGTCGCCGTAGAGTGACACTCAGCCATGCCGGCGCGCTGGAGAAGGTCGACGGCGTACTGTCGCTGGGACAGAAAGAGACCATCATCAGAACGACTGACGGAGATGCCGAGGAAGTGGTGCAGATCGCCGAGGTCCGTCATGGTGAACTCAGAAGCGAGCCGAGCCATGATGGACTAAAGGAGCGTCGAGGACGAAGCAGTGAGGATGATGTCATCGACGTAGAGGAGCAGATAAGCGACACTAGCGCCCTCTTTGTAGACGAAGAGGGATGTGTCGGAGGCCGATGCAGCGAAGCCGAGCTGACGAATGAAGGAGGCGAATCGCTGGTACCACGCTCGGGGCGCCTACTTAAGTCCATAGAGAGACTTGAGCAGGAGATAGACGTGGTCAGGAGCAGTGGGGTCGACGAAACCAGGCGGCTGCTGGCAGTAGACGGTCTCGTCGAGGTGACCGTGGAGGAAGGCGTTCTTCACGTCGAGCTGGTGGATCGGCCAGGCACGGGAGGCGGCTATGCTGAGAACAGCCCGGATGGTCGCCGGTTTGACCACCGGACTGAAGGTCTCATCATAGTCGATGCCAGGCTGCTGGGAGGCCGCGGACGGCCCACCGTGCCTTGTGACGAGCGAGGGTCCCATCAGAATGGAACTTGTGCTTGAAGATCCACTTCCCGGAGACGACGCGCCAGGCGGTCGAGGTACAAGGAGCCAGGTGCCGTTGTCGATCAGCGCCTTGTACTCGTCTGCCATAGCCGAACGCCAGTTCGGATCCGCCAGACCGCTGCGGTAGTTGGCGGGAATCGGCGAGGCGGCCACCACCGCTGTCATCCCGACGTAGCGAACCGGCGCAATGGCACCGGACTGGGTCCGTGTCACAGGCCGGGTCGGCAGCGGCGGGGGCAGAGGAACAGGCGAGGCCGGTGGTGAAGAAGACGAAGTCAACGAAGAAGGCGAAGCCGAGGCGACGAGGGGCGCCACGTCCTGCACAGCCGTCTGCTGTACAGGGGCCGCCAAGACCACCAGGGGCACAGCCACCTGCTGTGCCGGAGGGCGCGGCCGCCGGCTGTAGACGTGCAGGATCGCACGAGGGTCAGCCGGCGGCGGCGCAGGGGGTGCTGAGGCAGGCACCGGCGACGGAGGAGCCGGCGGCTGCGCCAGAGGCAGCATCTGGAGGACAGGACCGCACAGGAGGATGGCGGGATCGTCATCCTCGTGTACGGTAGGCGAAGGCTGTGGTCGCTCGACGTCACGCAGTGACGGAGCTGCCACGCGAGCTGCTGCAGGGTTAGATGCAGAAAGGAAATCCAAGTCGGATAGAGATGATGGGGTGGCGGAGAAGGGAAACACTGTCTCATCAAAGACCACATGGCGCGAGATGATGACGCGTTTAGTGGCAAGATCGAGGCAGCGATAACCCTTGTGAGATGATGGGTACCCAAAAACACGCAAGCTGTGGAACGAGGAGCTAGCTTATGTGAGGCAGTGGCAGATAAGTTGGGATAGCACAAAGAGCCAAAAACACGTAACTGGTCGTAATACGGAGCGGTGCCGTACAGAAGTGTGAAGGGAACGGCATTGTCCACGGAGGAACTCGGCCGACGATTGAGAACATAGGTGGCTGTGGCGAGCGCCTCAGCCCAGTAGCGGGGAGTCATGTGAGCATGAATAAGAAGAGTACGACTGATGTTATTCAGCGTACGAAGAATGCGCTCGGCCTTCCCATTCTGCTGAGAGGTGTAAGGACATGACAGCCGAAGGAGAATGCCATGAGAGGAAAAGAAAGAGGTCAACGTGCGGTTAACAAACCCAGTGCCATTGTCAGCCTGAAAGGACCTGACGGTGATGCCGAACTGGGTGTGTACATAGGCGCAAAAATCGGTAATGGTAGATGCTACATCAGATTTGCGAACTAGGGGAAATGTCCAACAAAAATGCGAATAATCATCTAGCAAAACCAAATAATACTGACACCCGGAGATGCTGACTACAGGAGATGTCCAGACATCACAATGAATAAGATGAAACGGCGCAGCACTACGAGTCTGTGAACGAGTAAAAGGTAACCGCACGTGTTTGCCAAGCTGACACGAATGACAAAGAGAATGTGCTACTTTATTACAAGTAACAAAGGAATTATTTCTAAGGGTGTCGATGACGACAGATGCAGGATGACCGAGCCGAGCGTGCCAAACGGTGGTGGTGATGGCGAGTGTGGCGAGCGGAGAGGTGGAAGTGGTTGCGGGCAGCGTGTAGAGGTCGCCGGCACTATCGCAGCAAAGCATCACGCGACGACTCGGAATATCCTTAACAGAGAAACCAAGGGCGTCAAATTCAATCGAACAGTTATTGTCGCGAGTAAATTGACGTACGGAAAGAAGATTACGAATCAAGGAAGG
>OAMR01000413.1:963351-974339 GCA_900205405.1 Echinochloa crus-galli
GGGAAAGCTATATCAATATGATCAGCTATACAATATTCCTAATAGTAACACACACCATGCATATATACATTGAGTTCTATACTAACAATAGTGGAATTAGATAATTTAGAAAGATATACATAAGTATTTTGGGGTAATATTTTGTTGACAGATGTAGGTAATTTTGATGTAAATTCAGGGGTTTGCTTTAAGTTATTTTTGATAATGGCAGATGTGGATAATTTACATCCAAACTTAGAGGGCTATTTTTTATATGGTGGTTATTTTAATAATGACCGAGTGGGGTAGTTTAGATGCACCAACTGGATGGCTAATCATTGATTTATCTACAAAATCCATAGTTTTTTCTATGCTGCGTTTATGTGTTTACCTGCAGGTTTTTGACTTGGCCCTCTGGGGCACGAAAGAAAGAAAGAGAGTACTGGACATGCTCACTACCATATATAGATATAGGTATGCTTCCTACCAGCTAGTTACTTGGCGCTCTCTGGGGGCAATTTCCAGAAAAAAAAACATTTTGACAACCACAATTTTAGGGTTGTGTAGGATCGCTCTATGAATGGAACAGGCAGAATCCTGAGATCAATTGTAAAATTGTTGTTCTCCGTCATCTTGCTGCTTTTTGACTGGACAAGGGTCATAGGATGGCTCCAACACCAAGATAAATGGCATGATGACTCCTTATCTCCATCTTTCTCAATGCCCTTTCTTTGTCCTTGTGTGCAGGCAACTTCCCGACATGGCAAGCTTTGGTCTAAAACCCATAATTGGATTGATGGAGGACAAATCGGAGATAGTAATATATTCACTTGGGACAGCACCTATCCAGGCATGTTACAGCTAATGCGCTAAAATTCTGGTGAGCTTCTTTTCTGTGTTTCTGATCATCAATACTTTATATTAGCCTTTAAGCTTATTTAAATATGTTTACTATCGCACCAGTTGGTAGAAGAAAATATTGATCCCTCCCTCCCCACCCCCTCACCTCCCCTCCCTAGTTGTGTGAGCACGCATGTTTTACTCCTTAATATAATGCCAGTTCAAAGAAAAAATATTAGTATCGTTGTTTGTTCTTGAAGTAGCCAGCTATCGTCTCCATTATCCAAGCAACATGGGAATGTAGAATGTCACCATTCCCATTATCCAAGGTACATTGGGACCATCAAACACTTACACTCTTAACAAGATCTATCCTCCAGTAGCTTCAGCACCACGGTAGCACCATCAATCTCCATGGCCACCAACCCAGAGGAATTCTTTGTGGAGGGTCTCACAGACCCATCACCCGCCTCACCATCTGTCTTCTTTGGCCTCCCCCCAATGGATAATGGTGATGGTCAGGACTCAAACTGCACTGATGACATGGTCCTCTCCTACATCTCACGTTTTCTCATGGAGGATGATACCGAAGACAAACACTTGTGCCAAGACTCTGATCACCCTGCACTTCTCCAGGTTCAGAAGCCCTTTGCCCAAGTCCTCTTCTGCCCTTCCATCATCACAAACAGTGACAACACCATCAACAGGAGCAACATGGAGGGGCCCAAGAATTCGTTGGAGGGTTACAGTGGTGATCAGTGCCCTCTCAGCTTCACCTTCTCCAAAGATGCAGATGCCGCAAGAGTGTTCTCAGAGAGCATGGAAGAGGCAAGCAGGTTTTTGCCAAGGCACAATGGCCTCAGAAATAACCAGGAGGTGAACCAAATGGTCCTGGAAAGCGGCAATCATAGGGTAATCAAGAAGAGGCATAACAGGGATAAGAAGCTGGAGGGGGAGGTATGCAGGGACAGCAAAGCTATTATGATGATGGAGGAGCTTGAAGAGATGTTTGATAAAATGATGCTGCGTGGGTACAAAACATGCATCAAGGATATGGAGATGCTGCGCATTGCCAAGGCCGATGAGGCAACGAACATCAAGAAGGGTGGTAGCAAGGCGAAGTATGATGTGGTGGACCTATGCGCATTGTTGATACGTTGTGCACAGGCGGTGGCTGCGGGCAGTGTCATGACTGCACAGGAGCTGCTGAAGCAAATCAAGCAGTATGCTTCATCAACAGGGGATGCCACACAACGGCTAGCCCAATGTTTCTGCAAGGGGCTTGAGGCACGTCTAGCAGGCACAGGGAGTCAGGTTTGGCAATTGCTGATGGCGGAACGCCCCTTTGTCATAGAGTACCTAAAGGCCTACAAACTTTACATTGCAGCCTGCTGCTTCAATAGGGTGGCACTCTTTTTTAACATTATGACCATTGAGCACACCATGGCAGGGAAGAGCAAGCTTCACATTATAGACAGATGTGTATAAGAGACAGACCGACGAGCGAGGCGGCTGGATGGCGAATAGGGAAGGCGGCCCACCAGAGGTGAGGATAACTGCTATAAGCCGCCTCCAGCCCAGGTCCTGTCCATCTGAGGGGATTGAGGACACAGGGCACCGGCTAGGCAAGTGTGCCCATGAGTTTGGAGTGCCATTCAAGTTCCATGCCATCACCGCGAAGTGGGAAACAATTTGCAACAACAACTTAAAAACAGATGCTGATGAGGTGCTTGTCGTCAATGACCTCTTTAATTTCAATACCTTGATGGATGAGAGTATCTATTTTGATGCACCAAGCCCCAGGGATATTGTCCTTAATAATATCAGGAAGATGCGGCCTGATGTCTTCATCCAGGGTGTTGTGAATAGCTCATATGGTACCTCCTTCTTGGCACGGTTCCGGGAGGCTCTGTTCTATTACAGCGCACTTTTTGATATGCTCGATGCAACCATTCCGAGGGAGGGTAAACTGCGGTCAGAGCTCGAACAGGACATGTTGGGGCCCTCTGTGCTCAACGTCATAGCCTGCGAGGGTGTGGACCCGATGCATCGCCCTGAGAAGTATAGACAGTGGCAGGTGAGGAACCGGCGGCCAGGCCTGAGGCAGCTGCCACTGAAACCAAACATAGTTAAGGTACTGAAGGAAAAGGTGATGAAGGACCATCACAAGGACTTTTTTGTTGGTGAAGATGGCCAGTGGTTAATCCAAGGGTGGATGGGGCGCATCCTCTATGCCCACTCCGCATGGGTTGCAGAAGACACCAGTTCTTAAAGGACGCTTCAGTTTTTTTGTTACTGAGTGATACCTTTCTCGTCTCCCTCTCCCTGTGAAGTACTACTCATTCTGGGCCAATGGAGCGGCTGCCGAAAGGCAATTAGTTCTGTTTGCTTGTCAGGAACGTCAAATAAAAATAATTGGAGGCAGTACATGTTAGTGTGTTCAGTTTTGCCTTGGACTTTGAAGAAGAAATACTATCAGCTCTGGGTTCTTGCAACCGGATGGCTTCTTCGTAGAAGTCTCAGATTTAGCTTCTTGCAACTGGGTTCTTGCAACAGTACATGTGTCTGTTGACTTCAATGAGGTTAAGAAATTTTCGTAAGGCCAACTAGTATATTTCAGCATCAGATTCTTGATCAGCTAGTACTGTTGCACAGGTGCTACTCGGATTTGATGTGCACAAATTTGTTTTTTTCAAGGTCTGCATGTTTTCTATGTTCATGTTATATTCTTTTCTTGGTTAGAATGAACATTTTTGGGGCAAGATATAGAAGATCCTTACTTCTTGTGAAAACTCCGCTGTTGCTGTATCACACACGGTATCCATTCTAAGAGCTTAATAGATTTTGCTAGCCCAAGAAAAGGTACTGCTGGCGTGGATATGATTCACGAGTGTCCTGGAATTGCATTCCTTCTCTATGTTTTGGTCTGATCTTGTTATAAGTCCATCATGTTCTCTTATTCCAGCAATAAACATTGGTAGATCCCACTACCCAAAACAACTATATATATGTAATCAAGGTTTCCTGTAACAATGGAGCAGACAGGATCCTCGGATCTGTCGTGGGATCAACTTTTTTACACAGTTACTGCTGCATTTGATGGGACTGGGTCAGAAGCAGAAGCGTGCCTGCAACACCAAAATGAAAATGGAATGGCATCTCCATCCTTCTTTGTCCATGTGTGCAGCTACGCTAGCTAGGCCGGCCGATGATTGTGACAGCCAGCAAATGAATGAGGTTCATCTCATCTCGATACCAAAGATGATATATATATGTTCACCATATGGACGTCATCGAACCATCGCCGCTATCGCCATCATATCCTCCTTCCTCCATCATCTTCCCCCATCTCTCCTCTCCATGATGAGGATAGACGTTCCTACCTCAGAGCACATATGGCGTACCCTCATGGAGGGAGATATGGACAGCACACGCCACAGCTTCCTCTGGCAATGGAACTACCCAATGGACTGTTTCCGGAAGGGAAAAGTCCATTTTACAACCTCCAATTATCACAAGAGTCATTAATAGAAGGCAACTTTAATCTAAAAAAACTATCACAAGAGTCCGATTTTCAACCTTAAACTACAAAACCGGATAACAAAGGCCATCCAACTGTCAAAACCGTGTAAATTTAGCCCTTTGAATGGTTTCGAATGTGGCTATCCATTTTGTTGAAATTAAAAATATTCAAATTTAAACTAAAAATTTATAAGTAATTCATTTTAAGTCAAAAAAAATACAAATTGGTATCAAAAGTTTTCTAAAAATATAACCTATCTATTGTCACTATATTTACCAGTTAATCGGAACCATTTTTTCATGTTCATAGTATTTGGTTGCTTATAGTTATGCCTATAATTTTTGAATAATTAATATTAAAATAGAGCAATAATAGATAGGTTACATTTTTAGAAATTTTTTGATATGGGTTTCATATTTTTCTGATTTAAGATGAATTAGTTCTGATTTTTTAGATCTAATTGGATTTTTAATTTTTTTTACAAAATACAAAACCACCTTCGAAACCACCTAAGGGTTTATTTACACGGTTTTGACAGTTGGATGGCTTTGTTATCCGGTTTTGTAATTCAAGGTTGATAATCGAACTCTTGTGATAGTTGAAGGTTGTAAAATAGACTTTTCCCTTTCCGGAATACAACAGTGCTGGTTGGATACGACTTCTCGCAGGTTTTGGGCCATTTTGGGCTGCATGCTATTTCTACTCTCTATGAATCAAACATGGGCCAGGCCGTGCAAAGAAATATGGGCCAACTTCGTTAGTTGTGCGATAATCAGCTAATAGCTAAATATGTCTTTTTTTCACACGATATTTTCTCAATTTCAAATGTCTCGGTTGATATTGTATTAAACTGTCTGGCAGTGGTACGGTGGTTATGCATGTGCTGCAAATTTCTTCAGAGGAAGTAGAAATTCATTTTTGCCAGTGGTGGTTGTGCTTATGCATGTGCTGCAAATTGAAGAGTTTGGACTTTCGAAATTGACAGGATAACGGTTGGCAAACTTTTTCATCTCCCTCCACCAAGCCAACCTACCACTAATCATCATTTTATACCTCAGTACTGCCAAGAACTGTCATTTAATTACATGTATTACTTAACTACTAAAGGTTATCAATCAGGGTGCATCTAGGTACCGAATTAAGGTTACATTATATGACCTGGATTTTTTTATATGAGAATTGAATGAGCTTTTGACGTAATCTAAGTTAGCGTGCACTTTTCTGCTGGCTAGGACCACATGGTCGCCACATTGTTTCCAACTAACAAACCCACATGCATGTTAATGTAGTATATAATAGCAGATCAGAATTAAATAGATAGTGACCTAGTGCCAGCTGGGTACCATCAGTCGACATTAGCTAACTAGTGACCTAGTGTACGTGACGTCAACTGGTAAAACTGATTGGCACCGCGTGCTTTAATTTGGTGTGCACGCAGGCTCGATCATCTCCTTGCATTATGGCTTCCATCAGTTGCTGTACGTCGTTTCTGCAACAGAAAGCAGGTCGGTGAGCTCCCCCACGGCTGAATACATGGATTCTCGCTCCCTCGATCGATCAATCTGTTTCATGTATATACATCTCCATCATGCATCTTATTTCATCACCACCGTACCGTACCGGCCGGTACTCTTATTATGTGCAGGTTTTGAATCGGCTGGCCGGGGTTTTTTTCATCGCTTCTGTCAGGATCGATCAGATTATTGGGATATATAATTTCTGAGATCTTCCCGTACATACGTAACTGTACGTGAGAGTGAGGTTTGCATACGCTTCATCAGTTCAGTTCGGTTCAGTAATCAGTACAGTACAGCACAGATCGAGCTACCTACAGTACTGTTTTCCAAATTTCTCTGCATGCGCTGCTCAAGATATATCTATGGTATGTACGAGCATGCTGAATTGTCATATGCATATATGCAGTGCGCTCTTGATCGGATTAATTTCATTTTATCACCATCTGCACGCAAATAGCCAGGATGGTGTGTTCTTTCTTTCTATTGGTCTATTATTTTGACGAGCGAGGTTAGTTATATCACACATGGATGCATATTGTAATGTGGATCCACTCCTTTTTGCATCAACACAAAGGGGGAAATGTTTTTTTTAAAAAAATTAGCTCGGACATGATTTAATAGATAGATATGTTCCATATACAGTTACATGGATCGAATTCCGAGTGCATGCATGATTTTCATATGCTTTGGTTTATACAATACAATGCAGGCAGCTTGCAAATTAAGAACATGGCGGATCGTCATCCGTGCCAAGAAGGTTCGTCATCGTCCAAGAGGACTACGCCCACTGATGGCCAACGCAACGACAAGGGCAAAACCCCAGCAGCAGCTGACTCTTACTGCTTGTTCCCGGAGGACTCGGACTCGGGGCATGGCCTCCAGCTCCATCGTCATTTACTCACCGATGTATGTCACTACTGCATCCTGTACGTACTACTACTGTTTTCATCTTTGTTTAAATCTTTCCATTGTATGTATTGAGTGAATGAGTGATCAAATACTATATGCACTTTATTAGTTTGATTGATCCCATTTATTTCCTTGTACTTAATTAATTTCCTTGATGATTTTGAATCTACCTATTACGTACTACTACTTCATTATCTGCTACTCAAAGGCTGCGTCTTATATTTGTATGCATTTTTTCCGTGTGCTTAGATTTAATCAAGTACTGTATTTTTTTGTTACAAAGCTTTTTGCTAATGACGGCATGCTTTATTTGTCTCTGATATACAACTGTTTTTTTCTCTATCAAATTGAAACCTAGCTATATACGTACTACTGTATCTTTTATTTTTTCCCCCTCTCTGTACATAAAACTGGTTAAATAGTTGGCATGGCTGCCGGCCAACGTTTTTCTGCCACCACTTGTTGCTTCGTTTGTTTTTTTTACTATTTCCAGCAACTCTCTGGTTTCAAGCGGCCTATTTTGTTCTGCGTGCACTGCAGTTTTTATTCTTCTTTGTAGGTTGTTAGGTGCTCGGCCCCACAATGTTAATGTGTGTGATGTTTAACCTGTCTTTGTTTTCTCTTTTTCCTTTATATTTTTTTGTCTTTCTTTTGTTTTTTTTTCATTTTTTCTTTGATCCATACATTTTTTGTTGTCCCAAAATTTTCTACTTTTACCAAATGATTTTTCATGCTCATAACATTTTATCCTTTGCTCACAATATTTTCTTGGTGCTTACAGCAACTTATTTATTTATCTTAACAGTTTTGGTTTTCTTGGAAAATTTTTCTGGGTGTTTAGAATATACTTTTTTATGGAATAGTTTTTTTGGTTTTCGAAACATTATTTATTTGAACATTTTCGTGGTGGTCCACCAAGGCAGTTTTAGTTGGTGACTGGGGCACGTTTCATGAGGCATGAAAAATTAGGTGGATCTCCTTATATTATTGGGATGATTTCCATATGGTGACAGGCCTTCGTATGTGTGTTTGTCATCCCCATGTGGTAGGCCTCATGGATTGACCAGACGCATTACGTTTGTACTAGGAAAAGGCTCCCATCATGCATGGGCTAAGAGTTGGAGAGGCTAAGTGATGGGTGGATCTACACTACATAAGCCCAGATAATGCTGCCAAAGAGGATGGTAGATTGGCAGTGTCCAGATAAAACACAAATCTCCTGGTGGTTTTAAAGATAAGGAAAGTGCAAACTTCAAGTAGTTAAACTCTACCTAAATGTTTAAATCAAAATATATAGGTGGGGATGGCCTTGTGATAGATTCCAACCCTTGTAAAGTTGTGGACTTTGTCACTGCCATTGTTTGGGGACCTCAACATAGAGCCCCAAAAAAATCTAGGTCAAGTCGGACAAGAAAGCCCTCGAACGATGAGGCTTGAGGTATGACCATTTGACATCTACCCCAGTGCAAGATCGAGGCATGCCCTCCAGTACATCGTGCGACAAGAGCCAGACCTCGGAAGCCCACCAAAGCCTCTTGTCAAAAATACTACTTAGGCCCCCCAGGGAGTGTGGTTCCTTGGGGTATAAGGAACCCGTCATGATCACACAAGCCAAGGAATGGCATACTCAAAATGAAGTCCTTATTAACCAACAAAGCCGGAGCATCCACTTAGCTATTGAACCCCCTAGCCTATCAAGGAAGCAGATCTGACCTCCTCAAGACACATAAAAGAAACAACAAAGCATACTATTTACGATCGGATGCATGGAACTGTTGCTAATATAAGTACCACCGAAGAATATGTCCAACTCTAATCAATTATACCTCTGCGTGGGTTTTATTTGTTTTACCATTGCATGGGCCCATCATGATGACAATGCCCCTAAGCACATGTAAATACCCATGTAACTGTATAGAAAGGGGACAACCAAGGTGCTATTCCAAAATAAAAACCTGCTCCCTCCAAGTTCTTCTAGGTCATTACATATTAGAGAACGAGCCCATAAAATCGATCATCGTAGGCAATCCTTTGGAATGTCACTAGTTTCCAATTGCCATGGGCTAAGATATCCTTTCATGAATGTAGTAGGTGTGCTCTGACCCAATCCATGGGAACTTTTGGTCATACCTTGTATTTCATTGGTTCCCCAATGCTTTAGGCCTTTGTTCAAGCTTTGTATTCTTGTTGTGAAGTTATTCTTGAAACTCAACCATTTTCTTTCTCCCCAAGGTATTACCATGTGATCTCTCATGAGACTACGGAGCAAAAGGAAACCATATATGGAAATAAATGAGTTCATTATGCTATATGATGGGCATGTTTGGTAGGGTTCTATACCTAAGATCCAACATGGATCTTGATGGAGCCTCACCAAATAGGGCAGATCCAACTTTTCTTAGAACAGGAAGATCAATGGATTCGGTGGATCCCTAGTTCTTTTTTTAGCTACTAAAATGTGGCTCCATGTTTGGATCCTGACCTCCACCTCATGGCTAACTCCCTGCCTTATATTCCCTCATGCCTAAAGACCAAGAAAGCACCGCCTCCACAAAACCATGCCTCCTCGAGTGCCGCACCCCAAGTACTACTACCAACAAGGTCCGCATCCCCAAGTGTTGGCATCACTAAGCCGCGTGACCTCAATCTTGGGGTACTAATAAGATTGATTGCAGTTGTCAGCGAGCTCGAAGATGAAGAGAGAGCTCATTGCTCTCATTGTTATGACGAAGCTTACTCATTGGCGATTTGAAAGATGATGTGGCGATGGCATTGCAGGATAGGGAATGAACCATGGGCAGCACCAGATATGCTCGCGATGGCAACGAGCTAGAGGATCCAGGAGGAAGGAAAGGACTAGATGTCAAGTGTGGCCCAAGGGATCTAGAGTTGTTTCTATTTCTTACGGCTCCATATCCATAAATAGATGATCCACTTTGGATCTATGGATATGGAGCTTGTGGGACCAGGATCCCTAGGGCCACTTATCCAGAGGATTAAACAACTCGGCAGAGAGAGTCTGATCCGACTACTCCAAACCAGTCGGCTATGGTGCAAGACGGCGTAGTAGATTGGAATAACTAGTCGTGTACTAATAGAAAACTCCCCAAAGTACTCTGTTGTAGTTTTTCCTATGAAATCGAGTTCCAAAGAAGCACAGAATGACATGATCGATTATGGACCTTCGTCTTTGATGGCAAGCTCGGTTTCGAGTCGTTCCTAGCAGATCGACCGGGGCCCTACTCAATGTCGGCGTCTCCACTGGAGCCGCGTCAAGACCTCGCCGAGAATCAGATCTCGACGAGTTCATCAACCCCTACTTCAACACCAAGTTCGACTTCGACAATGACTCGAACTCCGAACGGGACTCTCCAAGTCAAGACTGGGTACAACTCTGTTCCAAACATGGAAAGAGTCAGGGATTCCGAGCTGGCTATGCCATCGGAAAACCACCCAGATCAATTCCCGTTCGACCTCTCCAACTCCGCAGTTGTATATCAACAGATGTACACCGCGAAGCAGGGCGACAAGACAAGCTTATCGCCTAGCCAGATCGTGAATCGTTGTAAGGACTCTGAGTTGGTCTCTGGACTATCAGAGGATGAAGACGAAGACGATTTCATGCTCTTACTAAGCAACTCCCCAGACAACGTTACACGATTCAACTGCAGCACTTACTACAAGTCTGACGTTACCCTCGAGCAACCACTCGTTCGGCTCCCCTCAGGACTTGTCGTGACCAACTCACCAGGAGGACTCCTTGTTCACTGGCCAGGCGCAATCCCTGTTGATTCCTGTTGGGGCAACGAGTCGAGACTAAGTACCGCAATACTGGAGGATCTGCCCTATCAAGACGGCAAGACCGCTTCGATCACCTCTTCTTCTGACTCAACGGGGGATAACTTCTCTGGTGCTTTGAGCCTACAACTGTGCGATCCAAGCAGGCAAGTTTACATGGCAGGCACACCAGGACAAGGAGACCCACACAAATCTACTCCCTGGGGTATCCCCAGTTAGACGTGCTCGACATAATTCGTCGACACTTGGCGCCCACCGTAGACAGATAGCGGCATATGACCTCACTTTCACATCACAAAAGGCCATCAAGTCTCAAGCCTTGGCCGACTTCACGGTTGAATGGTTGGAAACCCAGTACTCCAAAACAACTACTCGCCCTGAGCATTGGGTTATGTACTTCGATGGGTCATTGAAACTGGAAG
>OAMR01000413.1:1004884-1030891 GCA_900205405.1 Echinochloa crus-galli
ATTTGTGGGTATACCATAAACCCGCTTGAGTAGCGCTACTCAACTAAGATAGCTCAAGATAAAAATTCAAAAGTAATCTAGCCAAAGACTTCCCCGGCAACGGCGCCAAAAATGCTTGTTGGCACTTCTTACGATCCAATATCAGAATTTAGAATCCTGGTACTGGGGTAAGGAGTGTTTCAGTGGTTTTCCTTATGGCTAGTAAAATATGTGAATATTCTGCAAGCGCACAGAATCACCGCTGTAGCACTTCACCTGGGAGTATCCCGAGGTATAGTAATTTATATTTCCACAGGGAAGCTTTGGCAAGATTACTAGTGAACAGATATTCGAGACTATCAGAGAAGGGTACACAACTAAACAAGACAAGGGATAACGGTATTGGATAGGAGTGGATATACCGGACACACAGCTCAAGGGATACTCAGGTAAGGGAGAGAAGAGATAGATAGCTGGGAGGACAACGAGAAGAGATAGAGGACTCCTGGATTCTTTATCTACCTATGTCACTCTAGCTTAGAGATACAGCGGCTACAGAGCCAGCACTAGGAGATCTGGGATAACTCTAATGTCTTAGCTTCGGGACAAGGGAACCGGTGAACACACAGAAAGGGATGAGAAGGGGTGCCACTATTTCCCAACTGGGGAATCCTACGGACCGGAACTAACGTGATGGGCTACGAAGACCGAAAGGGCTGTCACCACCTCCCGGCTACCACCTCCGTTGCGACGGGAATAAACTAAGGCCACCGACTAGTCTAGGAACCACTCCTACACTAGGCAACGACTACTTACTCTGCTAGCAAGAGCAAGCAACCTTGTCAATACTCTTGGTGACAATTCACCTCCAGTATCAAGCAAGATCGAAGAACCAGCCAAGACAAAGACTTAAACAAGACTACAAGCACTAGAACTATAACTGACTATAGTCTAAACAGACTCCGGAACCTTCGAGGCACAGCTCGACTCAACTCTAACTCCCAACTAAACTATCCTAACTCTACTAGAATGAAAGTGGAAATGAGCTCCTTGGCTTGGTGTGTCTTTACAAGTGAAACTGACCCTCTATTTATAGGAGTCCAAGGCAGTTGAGGTAGGGTAGCGGCCAAGGGAGAAGGCAGAGGTGCCCGGCCAGTTCGGCCGAACCTCCGGTTCGGCCGAACTGCCCACTTCGGTCGAACCGTGGGATGCACCGCCTCTGGCTCCCACGGCCTAGATTGCTCCCCTGGAGTCGGTGCTGGCTTGGGGGCGGTTCGGACGAAGGGCCCAGTTCGGCCGAACTGGGCCTGGCCCGTGGCCGGCCTCCCCAGCACCGCCTCTGCTGCCTAGACCTTCTGGCTGCCTCCTGGTGGTTGGACTCGTGTTGTTCTAGCCCAGGGTGACGTGTCGGTCCTTCGGGATGAGTTGGCGGTCGTCTATGTGGCGTGCGATGTTGTTGCTCGGTCATGGTTGACGTGGACTGCTCCCGGTGACTCGCACAGCTAAGGGGGGTAACCGGCCGAAGTTGTTCGGCCGATTTGGTCATTTCCGGCCCCGATAGCACATATTTGTCGTAGTTGTACCTGCACAAGTGACACTCACCAAAACTCGTGGAACTTTATTAGAAATAAAACCTAAGTGCATGGAATGTTGCATATAACCTTATTTATTCCCGAGTATTGGTGGTCGGATTTGGGCTGTAACGACCGCCAACACTACTCGAGATGAAGATAAGAAGAGTGCTTTTGAACCTCCAACTACTTCAAGAGTACTCGGGGGCTCAGGGGCTACACCCATTGGGTGCATCAACAGATGCACTCCAATGTAAACTACTCGTCAGAGAAGGCTTGAGCGTCTTGAGCTTAGCTCCAATTACTCGAAGACAGATTCAAGACTTGAAGCGAAGGCGCAAGATGCTCGGGGGCTTGTAGGACCAGGATCCCTAGGGCCACTTATCCAGAGGATTAAACTAATCGGCAGAGAGAGTCTGATCCGACTACTCCAAACCAGTCGGCTATGGTGCAAGACGGCGTAGTATATTGGAATAACTAGTCGTGTACTAATAGAAAACTCCCCAAAGTACTCTGTTGTAGTTATCCATGTTGTATACGACTAGGACTGTACAAACCGACTTGTAACCCTGCCTCCCGGACTATATAAGGTGGGGCAGGGACCCCCTCAAAACATCAGACAACCACACGTGCAATACATTCAAGCACACAGGGCGTAGGGTATTACGCTATTCGCGGCCTGAACCTGTCTAAATTGTGTTGTTCGTGTACTTTCGTTCCTAGAACTCGGCGAGACCCACACAAATCTACTCCCTAGGGTATCCCCAGTTAGACGTGCTCGACATAATTCGTTGACAGAGCTCAAATATGGATTGAGAGGCCTACTGAACATGTCAGATTCATGTTCACGATAATGGAGTTTCCATATTGCACAAGTTATGGGGGCACATATGGGACTATGAATGAGTTCACACTTTCTCCAGTGAGAGTTCTTCATTTGTCTAGGATAGAAGTTTCTCTCTGTCATACTTTGGAATTGTTGTATTACTTGAAATGTTGGAAATCCTCAGTGAGTTGTACATATTGCTGGTAGCAAACTTACAAACTAACTTTTGTGGAATGTAAGGAACCTTTAACCAATTATTATTATGTTATTTTCATGAGTCCCCTTCAAACAACTCAAAGTTCATTCATGGTCCCTTGCAACACTCCTAATATATACTTGTCATATTTTGATAAAACATTGATGACATTATGCAATAATTTGCCACATAATGCAATTTTCTAAAAGATGAGTAGTTGAATGATGGAGATTGTGCTTGAAACAAAATAAGTGGAAGCGTTCATGCGGCTAGGATTGGGAGCTGATCGACTCCAATAATTGTTGAAGCGGCTATCACCAAGGGTGACAAAGCGAGAAAGCTAATGGTGCTACATTGGGACACATCGGTGGCTAAGTATACGAGGAGTTATTCGATTATGGAAAGACTAGGCACAAGGCTGTCAATTTGGAGTCTGTCGAGGAAGTTCTATTGGTTGTTTTTTGCAACCAATGATACCAAAGAATCTAGGTATTCACAATGTGCAAGAGGTTGTCACCATATACTCTAGCCAACAACATGTTTGTGTCCTCCTCAGTGTCATGGGGCATGCTACCCTAGCCGACAATCAACGGTGTAGGCTTTAGATGCTATTTTGTGGTGTTGCAACCTCGCTCCTCCACCATCTATTTCTAGTGATGTCTTGCATGCACCACCCTCCGCCAAGTCTACTGTGCATGTGGGGCCTACCTTAATTAGCCAAACATGAATGCACGTCTATGTCGAAGTGTGCAAAACATGAATGCATGGAATTTTTGCATACATGTTCTCACTTGCGCTTCATTGTCCTGCTAGTACCCTTGTAAACAAACATGGATGTAGCAAGCAATTATAAACATTTCGGTTGACTTCCAATTGCCGAAGTTGGGAATGGAATGCGTTTATGCACCGTTAGTTTGGGTGGGCCCAATTGGTCTCATGGGTAAAACTAGAAAATTCCTATTGACCTCCCTAAACTAGGCCTTGAGTCTATGTTTCCTCCCTGAACTCTAAATCTAGCCATCCCGAGTAGTTAAACTCTTGAAACACCATTTTTTTAATCCTAGTGGTTTTGATGGTTATTTCATCCAACACGGTGCCACATAATATCTCGACGCTAGTAATGGTTACCACATGCCATCATCAATATATTCCCTTTAGCTCAACAAAGAATAGTGATTGCAACTCGCAAAAAAAGAATAGTGATTGCAAAAAGGGGGAATCTTGGGGTTATTTCTGCAAAAAGGCAGGGCTTGGACCAGATCACATAATATATGGTCTTTCCGTGGCATTTTCCACATGATGGTCAAGACACATGCTTTAGGGTTTTGTTAAGGGGCTTCTTCAGGGGCTCTCTGGCCAACAATGACACTGGGCTAGTACCTCGCTGTTGCTATGTTTGGCTGAGGGACGGATAGGTCATGGTGCAATGCAGCTTGCTTTGGCGTTGGAAGGCACCATGCAGCGTACGGGGCAAAGGTGGTTTAATGAGCAAGGACCGCAACGCAAATTGGGTTCTGTTGGGTGGCAACTCTACATGGTTGGATGACGTAGGGGCTTAGAGCAATGTCCTAGGGTCTAATTAGCTCATGGGCCATGTTGAGGACGATGGGTAGGAGGGTCCTCTCAGTTGCACCACCGGTGTTGGCGATGGCAGAGAGCTAGAAGAGGCCAAGGGCATGTTGCTTGCCAGGAGTGTGTGAAGACCTCCTCCCATGACCTCAACAATCTTGACCTCACTATCGAGGGCGAGTACGAGGACTAATCTTCTCCGCACATTTGTCTCACCGAATTCATAGGTGTCAACATCGTTGGTGAGCATGGAGCATGTTGCGAGCTCCATTGTATGGGGCTTTGTACTCTAGGCTCATTGGGTTGCTCAGCTTGTTGCGCATGAATGAGAATGTGAGTTCACCAAAGATGGACTTTTGTTAGTACTGTGCATCATCAGGGAACAGTTGTTGAGCCCAGGGCTCCAAGGGAAGCAGCTGGGCCTCGTCGCTCGTCTCGGCCCAGGTCTGCAAGTGTGCGTGTGTCGGGCCTAGAGTGGCACAGGCCCATGTAAGCGGTTGCGTGTGCGAAGCGAGCTGGCGTACGTGTTCTTCTTGTAAAAGACAAGGAGAGGAGAGAGGGACAGAACCATGTATGAACAATATTGAGAAATCAATCCAATCTTGATCTCACGAATCCCTTGCTAGCCTTCCCTTGCTCTCTTCTTCCTTCCCCAAATTCTACTCCAGTTACCCGGTTGCTAACATTCTGGTATCAGAGACTCGATTCTGGAGCACGATCTGCCTCACCCCCACTACACCCGGCTCCAGCATCGCGCCGGCGCCATGGATCAGAACGTGAAGCTCATCATCGAAGAGTTGTGCAAGCGCTACACCGAGAGCGACAACAAGTGGGAGAAGCGCTTCCAGGATCTCGAGCGCAGTATCCACGACCTCGACCACACTCTCGGCGACCGCGTCGATCGCCTGGAGGCTTCCGCCAAGGTGCTCGACGATTGGCGCCCCCAAGTTGAAGCATCAGTCGAGAACGTTCGCCTGGAGGTCGGCAAGCTTTCGCGCCACTGGGATCGCTGCGTGCGCGGTGCAGCCTCCTCCGACTCCGGCCTCATCCCCGTCCCCAAGTCGGCGACCGAGCGCCCATCTGCTTCGGATTCCCTCGCCGATGGCCCCGCTGGGCACCACGTCGATTTGACAACCCGGGACGATGGATTTGGGACGGTTTTCACCCAAACCCATCTCCCGGCCAAGGGTACGTGTGCACACTCCTCTCCGCCTTTCCCTCCCCGTCAGATTCATTCGCGTTCTCTGGGCGGTGGTTCGGATTTCATGGGAAAACTGCCTCGGTTGGATTTCCCGGTTTTCAAAGGCGATAATCCTAAGCTCTGGTTGTCTCGAGCGGAGGATTTCTTCGAAATGTACAAGGTGCATCCATCTCGTTGGATCATGATCGCGACTATGCTGTTCAAGGGACCTGCGGGCTTGTGGTGGGAGTCTGTGCAGCGGTCGCTTAAGCATGCTAGTTGGCCTTAATTTTCTGCATATTTGCTTGAACGTTTTGAGCGTGATCAGTTAGAATTGTTGATTAGGCAGCTTTACCACATCATGCAGTCGGGTACTGTTGCGGAATACGTTCAGCAATTCTCTGAATTGGTGGACCAACTCACTGCTTATGACCACACCTCTGATCCTCGATATTATGTTGTCCATTTTGTGGATGGTTTGCGACCTGATGTTAGAGCTGTTGTTGTCCTGCACAAGCCTTCTTCCCTGGATACTGCTTGCTCTCTTGCCCTGTTGCAGGAAGAAGCGGGGGTCCCTGCTCGTCGGGACTTCAGACGATAGGATGTTGGGTTTTCTGGCCGGTTTTCTGGTGATAAGATCGGCCATCGAAGCCCGTTGCCGTTACCTCCTCCTTCACGGAATGATCGTCCTGAAGCCTCGACCAATATTCAAGAGAAGAAGCCTCCTGATCTCAGGTCTTCAGGTGACAAATTCTCGGCTCTTAAGGCTTATCGTCACGCGCGTGGCTTGTGTGATCATTGTGCCGAAAAGTGGAGTCCTGGCCATACTTGCTCTGCTTCTGTACAACTTCACGCCTTGCAAGAAGTGTTGGAGCTTTTCAGTACTGAGTAGTCTGATGTGGGGGAAGAACATGAATTTTCTCCTGAAGGGCAGCTGTTCTGTGCTTTGTCTGTTGATGCCATGGTGGGCTCTGCTGGTCCTCGTACTATGAAGCTTGTTGGGTCTATTCAGCACCACTCTATCCTTATCTTGGTGGACTTAGGTAGCTCCCACACCTTCATTAGTCAAGAATTAGCAGCTAAATTGTCTGGAGTGGTTCCTTTGGCCAAGGCAGTCTCTGTTCAAGTAGCTAATGGCAGTTCATTACATTGTGTCTCACACATTCCACATGGTGAATGGTTTGTTGATCAATACAGTTTTGTGTCTGATCTGAGGGTGATTCCACTTCAGCATTACGATGTGATTGTTGGTATGGACTGGTTGGAATCTTTTAGCCCTATGAAAGTCCATTGGAAATCTAAATGGATGGCTATTCCCTATCATGGTGATACTGTGCTGCTTCAAGGGATAATACCTGATAGTATTGCCGAAGTCGTTCTTCATGTGTGCAATGTGGAGTCTCCATCTCCCTTGTCTGATGTTCGCAAGCAAGTGCATCCTGATATTGCAGCTGTATTACAAGAGTTTGCTCCTGTCTTCAGGCCTGTTGAGGGTATGCCTCCTTCCAGGTCTTGTGACCACGAAATTCCTCTGGTCCCTGGTGCCAAGCCCGTGAGTGTGCGCCCATACCGCTATCCTCCGGCTCTCAAAGATGAGATTGAGCAGCAAGTTCAAGATATGCTGTCCAAGGGTATTATTCAACCAAGTACTAGCCCTTTCTCATCCCCCATGTTATTGGTGAAGAAGAAAGATGGGACATGGCACCCTTGTGTGGACTATAGGTACCTTAATGCATTGACCATCCGTGGCAAATTTCCAATACCTATATTTGATGAATTGGTTGATGAATTGGCTGGGGCTAGTTGGTTCTCCTCCTTGGACCTTAACTCGGGTTTCCACCAAATCCGTATGAAAGCTGGAGAAGAATTCAAAACAACATTTCAAACTCATTTTGGGCACTTTGAGTTTAAGGTTATGTCATTTGGTCTTTGTGGTGCTCCGGGTACTTTCCAAGGTGCAATGAACACAACTTTGAAGCCCTTGTTGAGGAAATGTGTGTTGGTATTTTTTGACGACATATTGATTTATAGCAAGACTTGGGCTGAGCATATTCTCCACCTTCGGGCTGTGCTGGAACTGTTGAAGACAGATCAGTGGCAAGTCAAGCTATCTAAGTGCACCTTTGCTCAACGTCAGATCTCTTATTTGGGCCACATTATCAGTGCTGAGGGGATTTCTACTGATGACAGTAAGGTTGCTGCTATATCATCTTGGCCTACTCCAGTTAATGTCAAAGAACTTCGTAGTTTCCTGGGGCTTGCTGGTTACTACCGAAAGTTTGTGCGCCATTTTGCTGTCATTGCTCGACCCCTGTCCAATCTTCTTAAGAAACATTCTCTGTTTGTTTGGACAGCTGACCATCAAGCTTCTTTTGATGCTCTCAAGACAGCATTGAGTTCTGCCCCTGTGTTGGCTCTTCCTGATTTTGCCAAACCTTTTGCCATAGAGACAGATGCTTGTGCTTCTGGTGTTGGAGCTGTACTCTTACAGAATGGCCATGCCTTAGCTTTCATAAGCAAGCCTCTTGGTCCCAAATCCATGGGCTTATCCACTTATGAGAAAGAATATCTTGCTATTTTGCTTGATGTTGAACAATGGAGAACTTATCTCATGCATGCAGAATTCACCATTTTCACAGACCAGAGAAGTTTGGTACATTTGTCTGATCAAAGGCTCAACACACCTTGGCAGCAGAAGGTTTTCACTAAACTTCTGGGTCTCCAGTACAAAATTGTCTACAAGCAGGGTGCTGACAATCGTGTGGCTGATACTCTCTCTAGACGACCACATGAGCCTGTCTTCCTCATGGCTCTTTCTTCAGATGTTCCCTCTTGGACTTCTGCCATTATCATTGGATATTCTGCTGACCCTCATGCCCAGGAATTGCTGTCCAAGTTGGCTGTGCAGTCTGATGCAGTCCCCAATTTTACCCTATCTGATGGTATTTTAAGGTACAAGAAGAGAATTTGGCTGGGTTCCAATGAGTCCTTGCAGTCCCAGGTGCTGGCTGCCCTTCATAACTCTCCTGCTGGTGGGCATTCTGGGTTCCCGGTTACCTATCGACGTGTCAAGCAACTGTTTGCCTGGAAGGGAATGAAGTCCATTATTCAGCAATATGTGGCCAATTGTACAACATGCCTCCAGGCTAAACCTGACAGGACTCGGTATGCAGGGTTACTTCAACCTCTGTCGGTCCCTACTACTGCTTGGCAAATGATATCCATGGATTTCATTGAGGGTCTCCCCAAATCCCAAGGCAAGAATTGTATCCTGGTAATCGTTGACAGGTTCACTAAATACAGTCATTTCTTGCCTCCAAGGCAAGAATTGTATCCTGGTAATCGTTGACAGGTTCACTAAATACAGCCATTTCTTGCCTTTGTCCCATCCATTCTCTACTGCTGTGGTTGCCCGGGTTTTCTTTGATAATATATACAAGCTCCATGGACTCCCTGAGACTATTGTCTCCGATCGAGACAGAATATTCACAAGCTCTTTTTGGCAAGAATTGTTCAAGCTTTCGCAAGTGTCCCTTTCTATGAGCTCAAGCTATCACCCTCAAACCGATGGCCAAACCGAAAGGGTTAACCAATGCTTGGAAACATTTCTCAGGTGCTTTGTTCATGCCTGCCCAGTCAAATGGATGGAGTGGCTTAGTCTTGCTGAGTTCTGGTACAACTCCTCTCCCCATTCTGCTATTGGTTGCTCTCCGTTTGAAGCCTTGTATGGATATGCACCTCGGAGTGTTGGGTTATCTGTACCCGATGCTTGCTCAAATCAGGACTTGTTTTCCTGGTTGCAAGACAAGAAATTGATGTCATGTTTGCTTCAACAACATCTCATTCGGGCACAGCAACGTATGAAGAAACAAGCTGACAAAAACCGTGTTGAAAGGTCTTTCCAAGTTGGTGATGCTGTCTTTTTGAAGCTACAACCGTATGTGCAGTCTTCTATTGGTCCCCGCTCTAATCAGAAACTTGCCTTCAAGTTTTTCGGACCATTCACAATTGTCAACAAGATTGGTTCAGTGGCTTACCGCCTACAGTTGCCAGCCTCCTCTACTGTTCACCCGGTCTTTAATGTTTCGCAACTCAAGAAAGCTCCTCCTTCTACCCATCAGGTTTCATCATCTTTGCCTGATTTGGATAGTGGGTTTCAATTCCCAGAGCGCATCCTCTCCAGGCGTATTGTGTCTCGCGGTTCTGCATCAGTTCAGCAAGTGCTGGTGCAATGGTCTGGTTGGCCTCCGGTCTTAGCTACTTGGGAAGATCAAGATGCCTTGCTTCAACGTTTTCCTGCTGCACCTGCTTGGGGACAAGCAGGCTCTTTAGAGGGGAGGGATGTTAGTACTGTGCATCATCAGGGAACGGTTGTTGAGCCCAGGTCTCCGGTGGAAGCAGCTGGGCCTCGTCGCTCGTCTCGGCCCAGGTCTGCAAGTGTGCGTGTGTCGGGCCCAGAGTGGCACCGGCCCATGTAAGCGGTTGCGTGTGCGAAGCGAGCTGGCGTACGTGTTCTTCTTGTATAAGGCAAGGAGAGGAGAGAGGGACAGAACCATGTATGAACAATATTGAGAAATCAATCCAATCTTGATCTCGCGAATCCCTTGCTAGCCTTACCTTGCTCTCTTCTTCCTTCCCCAAATTCTACTCCAGTTACCCGGTTGCTAACAACTTTCCTTGCTGTGCAGCCAAGATAGAGGTTGGGCATCTCATTGACCGCCGCTACCAAGGCACTCCTCTTTGATGATGGTCTGGTGGAGAAAGAGAGGGAAGGTGATACAGGCTAGAATATGTACGTGGATCACTGAATTAGTTGACAGCTAGGATGGGCAACATGCATCATGTCTAATAAAACTAGGGTGGACTTGGCTTTCGGTAGTCTCGTGTCTGGCTTCGGGAGTTCGAGGAGACAAAACGGCTGGTTTTATAGTTCAAGAGAGGAAATACAGACGTACTCTGGCAATAGTTAAGGAAGGTGAATATGGCTTTTTCTGGAAAAAATCTAGTTTGGATTGAAGTTTTTTAAGTACAGGCTAGGGCCAACCATTAGAAACCTTAGCCCAAGCTACGGCATTGCGTAAATATGCTCAGCCCAATACTATGGTGCATCAACATAAGTTTTCTATATATGAATCGACCCCTTTCCCAACCATTAAACAAAGCTCCTGTAATTCTACCGGCGCTACACCTACCTACTCCTAAACACCACCTTGTATTGACCTCCACCTCCTCAACTTAGCTGGCACCACCATCGCCCTTCCATGATTTTGTTTCTTCCCCTCTTGCCATGCATAGTTGTTTACTGCCCAATATTAATTGCCTCTTAAAAATATACTATTGTTGACAATAGGTTTAATTCCTTACATAGCATAGGCACTGCTTTTTTTCTTTGCATGTTAAATTATTATTCTGTAATAAAAAGGAACGGTGCTGTAATTTCTATCATGGACACTGGAGATCTATATATTGTAGGAAATTTTACTTTGAGAACTTTCCTTCATACTGGATATGACTAGAATAACCATTCAGTATTGTAGACTTGTACCTGTGCATGGCAATACACAACGAGTTTGCACGATTTTTGCTTTCAGTAAATTTTTTATGATATATTTGCTGCTAGTACCTGTTCTATATATGCATCACTATTCAGTTTCTCATTATGATACTAAACCATTATTGTTTCCTCCTTAGGTTGATCCAAAGGTGTCTTGCGTCCAAATGAGAAATGTTGATAAGCAAGATTTTCAAGAAGCCACACCGCTGGATGAGGATGCCATCAAGAGACATGGACATTTACTTGGGGTCATTGTGGCATATTATCGTGCATGTAATGACCATGACAAGACCACCTCTGGGATGCTTCTTCAGAAGGCTATGCTGGATAATTGTAGTATCTGAACCTTCTGGATTGTCCCCATAATGTGCCACCAAAGCATCAGTATGGTCTCCAACTCTATCCGATATATTTGTGGGCATGGTTTCTAATTTTTCTGTTTAACTGGAATCTGTACGTGAAGCACTGTAACATGATTAAATTGAGCATTAACCCATAATTTGTTTGACCATCAGATTCTTGAGTATGGACCGGAATTCTACAAGAGGAAGCTCATTGATGATCTTATTGGGCACGTGTTGCCCCTAAGTCTTCATATGTGGGGTAGCCGGGTCATCCAGAAGGTAAAAACCAAATCATTTTTAAGATTCAGAAATGCATGATTTGTACTATGTTTATATTCCTATAACTCTGAAGGCTGCACTCCTCTGATTAATTTTTAGTGTTCATATGTGTTGCTAGGTTGTGTGTTGTGGGGTAGCTCTTTAGTTTCATCTCTTAACTAGCCAGTACATTGATGGCATTCTTTTGCAAACGTGCATCACTGATCATTCACCTGACATTTGTTGTTTCAGGCTTTGGAAGTAGGGGATCACGATCAGAAGGTTGCAATGGCCGAAGGACTTAGCAACAAAGTGGTGAAATGTGTTCGTGACCAGCACGCGAATCATGTGATTCAAAAGTGCATAGAGTGTGTTCCTGCAAAGGATATCGAGTTTATCTTCGGGAGCTTCTGTGGAAAGGTCAAGTTAATGTCCACCCATATTTATGGCTGCCGCGTGGTTCAGGTCAGTCATTGATTTGTCACAGCTTCAGTTTTAATTGTCACTTGATATATATAATTTGTGAGATAGATCATGATCAACTGCCCGTTTGGGTTCATTGCATTGTTTGTGTTCCCTGCAGAAAGTGCTGGCCTACTGTGACAACCCACAGATCTACCACAAGGTGACTGAAGAGATCATTGAGTCTGTTCAGAAGCTGTCTTCAGATCAGTATGGAAACTATGTGGTGTAGTTTCTGTTGGAGCACGGCAACCAGGTTAAGCGGTCGACGATAGTGAGAAAATTTGCTGGGCTTGTTGTGATGATGAGCTACCACAAGTATGCCTGGAAAGTGATAGAGAAATGCCTGACCTTCGGGAGCCAGGAGGACCGGCGATTCATTGCGAATGAGATCATCAGCGCGGGTGGCGGCTACCTGGACCACATCATGGTTAGTGTTGGTGAAATATATATATATATATTTCTCGATCATCGGAAGTTAATATAATTGGCAACATTGTGATATTCATATGATCTATGTCCGCATATATATTCAGGATATGATGATCAGTCCGTGCGCCAACTTCGTTATGCAGAAGCTGGTGGTGTTAGCCGAGGAGGAGCAGGTGGGCGTGCTGGTGAATGTGGCCAGCAGCAACCCGGCCAACCTGATGAGGTACCAGCACGGCTGGCACGTCATTGCCACCATCGAGAGGTTCCTCAGTGCCAAGGGTATGCAAGGCATCATATACCGTACCCTTCTTGCCGCCATTGCTGATAATCTCCTTTTTTTCGATAAATAAAACAATCATACATTGCTAACGTCATGCTGCTTCTGTTCGTTGTGGTTGCATATTGCAGTGGGGAGGCAGGTGTTCCTGGCGCCACCTCAACTTCCGCGCCGTTGAAATCTGACTGCTGGCTAGCTAGCTCTGACGACGATCTACCTGGTGAGAAGAAGAAGACGAGGAGGAGAAATGATTGTACTGTACTGTATCCATGTCTTATGATCGATCAGGTTTCAGACTTCGATAGGAGGAGTGTTCAGATCCTATATGATGCTTGCCGTATGTTAATGGTACCTGACTGATTGCACTTAATTAGTACATGCTTGGATTCAGATATACTTACTACATATATATTCTGCACAAAAACTCTGAACAAAATTAAAAGCTCGCACAAACTAAAGCACATATAACTGAAAATACATCGATCACATACACATATATATATAGTAACTACTTTGTAGACATAGTATAATGGATGGATCAGTACGCGAAGGAAGAAGTAGCAAGCAGATGATTGAATTGAGATGAGACTAATTTATCTCAGCCCCTGGACGTGGGCGGTGGGCAGAATGTGATGAGGTAGCGGGTGGCCTTGCAGCGGTTGAGGGACGTGGCGTCGTCGTAGGCGTAGCTGTAGGCCTTGGGGCACACGGCCTTGAAGACGTGCGCGAACACGGTGGGCCGGCACTTGTCCGGCGACGCGTAGTACCCCGTGCAGCAGTACCTGTCGCCTCCCATGGCCCTGCACGCGCTCCGGCACCCCGCCACCTTCCCCTCCCTGTCCCTCACCTCCAGCGCCGCCGGGCAGCACACGTTCAGGTCCCCGCCGCAGCCGGCCACGCCGCACCCGGCGCCGCCGCCGACGGGGGCCATGGACACCGGCGCGTTGAACCCGTCCACCAGCGACACGTCGTAGAAGTGCAGTGGCGACTCGGGGGTGCCCAGCGTCATCTCCACCACGGTGGCCGGCGTGGCGCCGGGGCGGCCGTTGCAGCGGAGCGCGCCGCCGCAGTCGCCGGTGGCGCATCGGCCCAGCTCGCGGGCGTCGAAGGAGCAGCCGCGGCGCGGCCACACGCGGCCCGACCAGCCCAGCGGCACGGCGAAGGCCGCCTCGTCGCCGGGGTCCAGGTGGAAGCCGCCGGACTGCGGCGTCGGGTGCCCGGCGGTGCCCAGCAGGCCCGGCCATATCGACTCCGCGCAGTTGTTCACCAAGATGAGCTGCACGCTGTTGCCGGCGCCACTCGCTCTAGTGGCTAGTTGTGCTAGCAGTAATAATAATGCTGCTGCTGCCATGGAGACGAACATGCCATGGAGCTGCTTGTTGCTCTGCCATGGAGGAAGGCCCATTGTGCCGGGCCGTGATGTCAAGGAGAACCAGCTAGCTGCTCGTCCAATTTAAGGTTCAGCATGCAGCTTCATAGGATTAAAGGTTCAGCATCCGTCAGGCCTTTGTTAATCGCCTAGCAGCTATCTATATAGACAACAGAAAAGATACAAAAGATGCAAAGCATTGCGCCGGCCGCCCGGCCGGGATCTAGTTAAGTAGCAGTGATCTTCATTACCTTTGGGCTTTGGCAACTAATAAAAAAGGCCTGATAGTATTCTGGCAACAAGCACTTGATAACCAGAAGAGAGTAGTGGCTCCCATGATTCTGTCGAGCCCCTGACTCGATCTCGATCATGCACTTTACTCATACCAGAATATAATTAAGTTTCAGGTAAATCAGAAGGTTAAGAGCTTCACTATGCATGGCACCTTTTTATAGCAGTGCAGCATGCAGGGAGGACTCAATAACAGCTGCAAACACTGAACAATACAATTACTCCTGTGGGTAACTCTAGTTCAGCTTCGGTCAGTCAGTGGTGAACTTGCATTGCTATTCCTATGCAGTGAGTAGATGCCACACCGACATATGGCATTCTGTCATAAAAAGATGTCAGAGAAAGCAAAGGAGACGAAGTATCATGCCCCTACTAAAGTAGTGTGTTGCCCTCCAACTTAGGATCATCGATCATCTCCTTTAATTTTATTTGCTTTTAGGAAGGGATTGCATGCAACCTCAGCTCCGGATCTATACCTTGCTTTGGACTGGGGTTACTTGCTTGGCTTCTTGCCTCGAGTGATATATAGTGTGTACTGTATATTTGGATAATCAAAAGAAATGAGCCCAGCAAGTTGATGGGCACTTTCTTGCTTACTGCAAGGAATATCTGTCGTCTGCTCCATGCATCTCTTTTGCTTTTCCATACATACTTTCCTCAAGGCAATCTTGCCAAAAGTGCGTGTATTGCTTACATATCTGTCCAAAGCATCACGCATGTATGCTCCTGATGTTACGAGCCTTTTCTGCTTACTGGCACGAACGCACGTGCGGCACACACGTTTATTAATGACATGTAGGTACTAAAATAATATCACTTCACTTTAGTACAAAGCGCTTTTAAAAATACTTTATATTCGCTCTCTCATGTATAGAGGGCTTTAGATATTCTCAAAACTCATGATAGTTAGCATTTATTTATATGGAGAAAACTCTCTAATTTATTGTCTTTTAGCAATACGGGATAATTGTGTATAGACGTGGGTACAAATGTGGGTATATTTAGGTGAGTCCTTTTTTGGGTGAAAAAAGTTTTGGGTTTAGAGGTAGAAATCAACATAGGAATGTCCCTTCCCCTCTTTTTTGACCATTCATCAACCAATTTTCCCGACAGGTGGGTCCTATGTGAGGTGGGTGTGAGTTTTTTGTTGGTGAGAAGTGTTTTCAAATCTAATTCTCTTATAGTACTATAAATATAAATATAGATAGATTAACTCGATACAATCTCTAAACCACGAAACGCGGGTCATTCCACGGGCGGGCAGCGGGTCCACGTCGGCCGTTAACCCCTCGGCCATCGGATCTGCCCAGCTGACGATGTCGACCTTTCGATGCGGGTCGTAGCAGGTCGTCCGCCCGTTAAGTCACAAACCGGAGGCCTGGCGAATCCTCACGCACCCGCCCGAACGAGAACCCATCCCCTCCTCCCTTCGCCTGCCGCACGGCGCGCCACCCTCCGCCCGAAGCCGATGCGCGGCACCGTCCAGGGGCACCACGCTGCCGTGCCGGGGTCGCGAGGCGCCTGGACCTACGCGGCTGGCGGGGCGCCCAGACGGGGTCGCAAGGCACAGCGCCGGCCCGACTCAGTCGTCAACCGCGGTCGCCAATCCCCACCTGCGCCTCTCCAAGGTCCTCCCTTTCCACCGGTGCCGCCCTCTCAGCGGCTCAGGTACTCCCCCTACCCTCCTGCTCCTCCTCCCGTGGCACCAGCCCGGCGCCTCGCGTGGCTCGCATGATTTTGTGAATCTGATGTGAGCAGGCTCGAGCACTGTTAGAATGGCACAGCACGGCAAAAATTTGTGGAGCTTATAGGGTGAAGACCGGAAGGCATAGTTAACCAGTACAGCAACGAACCCTGCAAGAAAAGGAGAGGATATACTCTCGAGTTGATCCGGTATGGATTTGGATTGTGCTCTCTTCCTGTAGGATTGTGCTGCGTGTCACCATGACTTCATTTTGTAGTAATATATTCACACTAACATAGATGGCATTCACTCTTTCAATATACACCCGGTGGTACAGGTTATGATCATGTTGGTCATGTATAAAGAAAATGAACGTGCACTCTTAAGTCGTCAGTCAAGATTTTCACCTCGCATGTAGACTTGTCTAACTGGCTTTATAGAGATGCAAAAATCTGCTTATAAAACCCGTCATTAATCACGCTTACATGAAAATAGTTGAGGCAATTTGTTTAAAACATGTCTGTGTTGAATTTACATTCAAGGAAATAACCCTTCAGTCATAAAACATGACAGACAGCACATCAGCATATCCGATAAGCTCATAACATGTCTGTGTTGTCACAGACTCACAGTAATCAGGCTTACATGAAAGTGGTTTAGGCAGTTTGTTAAAAAAATCTTGGTAAAATACCCTGATTGAATTTACGGTTCAAGAGGAAAATAATCTTTCAGTCATAAAACATGACTACAAAACTCTACAAACATGAGCACTCAGATGCTGGTTTTCACCTATCAGGTATCCAGTAACTATCAGGTATCCAGTAAGTATTTATTATTACATAATAAAGTAACTTTAGATATCCAATGTTTCTTAGTACAAATATGTTTCTGTTTAAGATCTGAACTAGGTACCTAGGACTGCGTTCAAAAGGTTGCATCTGATTTTTTTTTCTTAAGTGAATGGCATCACTGCTATAACCATGAGAATAGTTATTTTACTTTGTAAAAATCTAATTCATTTCTGAAACTAAAAGGAAGTTGTTTTGTTGTTAAATACTACCCTAAGCTTATGCTTCCTACAAGTTATATCGTGTATTGGATCCAGCAAGTTCAATGTTCATCATCTTCTTTTTGAAAAGCAGAAGAATCTTATTTACACTGCATCTATTTTGTTTGTAGCTAGGAGAAAGCCTGAAAGAGGCAGTGAGAAGGGAAACATGGGAAGAGAGAGAGCCTAGAAGAGACAGTGAGAAGGGAAACATGGGAAGAGACTGGTATTGAAGTATATCAAATCATATATCATACTCCAGACAATGACAGGAGTAGTTCATAGCTCTCAACCGTGGCCTGGTAATGGTCTTGTCAATGTTTTATGATGAAAACCAGTAGCTAGGAGAAAGCCTGAAAGAGGCAGTGAGAAGGGAAACATGGGAAGAGACTGGTATTGAAGTATATCAAATCATATATCATACTCCAGACAATGACAGGAGTAGTTCATAGCTCTCAACCGTGGCCTGGTAATGGTCCTGTCAATGTTTTATGATGAAAACCAGTAGAGAATGCTACACTGGAAGTATTCTTCATGTTTGTGGTTATTCTGTCCAAAATATAGGAGTGTTTACGCAATGGCAGAAATATTTCTATGTCAGTAGTAAGATTCGTTCTTGAATTGTTTTATCGTGTGACATGCAAATGAGAAGTCTGCCATGTTGCAAAGACAATTGAATTATTGTTTGTATTTCTTGGCATATTCAGAGACCTCATTGAATTATATAATAACATCAGTTTGAAGAATTGGCACTTCAAGCTCATTTTTAATAAATGATTTGTAAGTATGAGCATCATGGCAGTAAATGGTTCCTGATTACACTGGCCTAATACAGGACAGGAGCGCGGCGTTGCCGCGCCTGCAGTTTCTAGTACAAATGGAGTTTGTGGTATCCGGCCGGGTAGGATACAAATGCAGGGTATTTGGGGTCAATTGGGAGCAGCAGCCGCAGTGGGAAATGGGACCAATGAGAAGCCCAAGAGGAACAAGCTAATTGGGCCCCCAACGGTATTTAGCTCACTGGGCCGGCCGTTCAAGCCCACGTTTAGCGGGATGGCTGTTTTGTTCCCTTTTTTTTCACCACGAGCTGACGAGCGCACAAGCAAATAGCCAAATAGGCTACACAGAACGTCACAAAGTTCCTGAGCCGCACAAATTAACAACTGATGAAATTAACAACTGATGAACGTCACAAAGCAGAGATGAGAATAAATATTTTGTACTAAAGTATCGTTGGCTATTATTTCTTTTCCTTATCTATTTATTTTATTTTATTTTCCTTTCCTCTTTTAGTCATTTTGTAGATTTATATACTATTGTATCTATGTGAATGAGTAGTTAACTTCTTTATACATATATTCTACTCTACTACTTATTGTTTCTCGTTTTCTTTTACTTACTTCTTTATTTTTTTCTTGTAATCCTCATGAGATAGTTTTTCCAAGTATATAGTACATGTTTTTTCTCTGCCTCATAATCAGGTTTAAGTGTGTAAGTTCTATAAAAACACTAACACTTGATGTTTTTTCTCTTATTTATTTGATCTTTTATTTGATCTGGTTTTATCATTATTCCCTAATTGATGATTTTTTTCCTTTTTATTCCTTATTCTGTTTTTTATCCATTCTTTCTTCACCTATCCTCTTATTTCATTTTATTTTAGTTTACATCCATCCCATACTTTTTATACTTAAATTTATCCATTTATATATTTTTTTATATACAGATTAATGTTCTATAAGTTCATATAATTTGTTTCAGGGTATACATTTTTGTTTTGTGAGTTTGTATAATTTACCTTAGACATAAAATTATTTTGTTCAATGAGTTAATATAATTTATTCTAATGTATAAATATTTTTTCCTCAAGTCTTTTTGCCCAATCTCTAGTACAGTGATTAGAGCACCTGAGTAGCACCCAACAGACCTATATTTGACTCCCTATGGGAATGAATAAACTGGATTTGAAATAAAAAATATAAAAAATAGGTAAGGGCTTCCCCTATTGACTTCGGTAAAAAAAGTCTTTTTGCCCAAATATATTTTTGTATGAGTATTATTTTTGTATTACCAAATATATTTTTTAAAGTGTGTGCATGCCTTGTTGTTCCAGGGCAGTTGGAGGATATGTATGTTTTGGAGAATTTTTGCCCAAAAGACGACCTCATGTCTTTTTGCCTCCTATGTCATCACAGATCGCCGGGTGAGGGTGGACCTTTGTGGGTGTATGGCAAATGTAAGGTTGCACGTCCAATGAGTTTTTAAATTGTGCTACTCTAGCTAACTGTAGAAATTATTTGTTTATGAGTGGAGATCGATTTAAATGAGATTGTTGTATCACATCATGGTGTAACACTGTAATACCATACCCATGTAAGCGTGAAAATAGATGTACGTGTTGGAGCATCGGTGATCTTAGACAATACAGTACACTTAGAAAGTTTAGTGTCAGATTATTAGTCCAATTTCAAAGAACGTTGACTTATTTGTATTTAGTACTTGATAAGTTTGGTGACCGCAAAGTATTAGCAAAAAATTGTGTTTTTTAGGTGGTATCAATGTTGAAAATGTGATTTATCATTTGTGAGTGGAGAGAGTAGCTAGTCACTAGCTTGCTAGTAATTAACCAGTCTTCTCCCATCAAAGAAAATGGATGAAATAGACTGTCACACCCGGATTTACACGAAACCCGAATGTGGCCATATGTGTGCCCAGGAAGTCCACAGACACATATAGCGAACAAATATGGTAAAAATCAGAGTAAAATGCTTAATTCTCAACATAAAGTAGCGATTACATCAGAGTTTGCATAAATGAAATACATGGACAGCGGAAGACTAATACATCTCTCTAAGCGTAGCCGCAATCCCACAGGGACTCTGACTGGGAGAACTTCTTGTCGACGAACAATACCGGTGCTCCCCATGGCGAAGCACTCGGACGAATGTACCCCTTGGCCAAAAATTCGTCCAACTCCTTCTTGAGTTGCTCCAGCTCCTTCGCTCCCATCCTATACGGCCTCTTGGCTATAGGTGCAGTGCCAGGTTTTAGATCAATAATGAATTCAACATCTCGTTCCGGAGGCATACCTGGCAACTCGTCAGGGAACACATCCGGGAACTGGCTCACAACTCGGATGTCTTCTAGCGCCTTCCCTTCAGCTTGATAGACTTGGCCCTGCTCTGCTGGACTGGCTGCCTGATACTCCACCGTGTCACCAGACTCTGCTGTCAGCTGAATGGTCCTCGTAGCACACCGGATCACTGCATCATATCTGGTCATCCAGCTCATACCCAAGATCAGATCAAATCCAAGGGTCTAGTTCAGGGAGCGAAATCGAACTTTGGGGCTAAAAACTTTTCTAGAGCTCCAAACAAAGTGATTCAAATTTGAATTTAAATAAATTTAAATTCTTGTTTGAACCACAAGCAATACAAAAATAAATGCAGCAGCATGAATGCAACAATAAATGTTTCTATCACTTATATTTGATTTTAAATTTGGAAAATATTTATTTTGCCTATATTAATTATGAGCACTAACAACAAGAGGGTAAATTAATTACTAGATTCGGAAAAACATTTTCTCCTACATTGATTCAAAAATTATTTTAGAGAATAATATTTTCCTATACTAAATTCCCTGTAAACTTCATAAATCTTAGAAAATTTTAGAAAATTGAGAAAAATATTATTTTAATTATGTTAAAATTCACATCCCAAAATTCGGAAATTTTGGGGTGTGACAAGCTACCCCCCTTAAACTGAATCTCGTCCGAGATTCGAGAGAGTAAGAACAAGGCGGAGAACGGGACAACAAGATTTGAGAAAGAGAGCTCTTCTGAAGTTGAACCATCGGGCTTCTTCGTCCTCTGTGTTGATAAGGGTCGCGGAAGCCTCCACTCTAGAAATTACGGTGGCCTCCACTCCAGAAATTATGGTGCTCCCCTTCTGTCTTCCTTCTTGATGATTAATTAGGAGGAGATAGCAAGAGAATCAAGGAGGTACGTGGGAAACATAGAGACGCCCCCCCTGCTATCTAAACATTAAAGTCCTTAAGCCTTATTCCAACATCTAGATGGTTTGCAGACTGGTGTCTACACCCATCACAATCAATACAAAGAACCAAATCAAACATGTGCATAATAACAATAAATACAAGCATGTAAAGGCATAACTCACACTAGACTCGACTGTTAGATTTTTAAAATTTTTAAAACATGGGGGTCTCCTAGTAATTTGTCAACCGTACTATCTAGGCTGCGTTCCTACAGTCAGCACGGCTCTGATACCAATCTGTCACACCCGGATTTACACAAAACCCGAATGTGGCCATATGTGTGCCCAGGAAGTCCACAGACACATATAGCGAACAAATATGGTAAAAATCAGAGTACAATGCTTAATTCTCGACATAAAGTAGCGGGTACATCAGAGTTTTGCATAAATGAAATACATGGACAGCGGAAGACTAATAAACTCTCTCTAAGTGTAGCCGCAATCCCACAGGGACTCTGACTGGGAGAACGCCAACTCAGAAGTACGGCAAGTCCTCGGGAAACTCCACCTCATAGTCAGCCTGACTCCAATCTGTTACCCGTCCGGGATTTTGCCCAAAAATAGTAATAACAGCAAGTGTAAGTAATGGAAATTACTTAGCAAGTATAGCACGGGTTATGAAGGCTCAAAAAGGCTAGACACTGGCTTAACTGCATTAGCACTTTTAGTTGGTTCGTTTTATCATTGTCCAAGTTACTACATGTGAATGAGAACCCAGTTGTAACCCAATTAAATAGTGTAAGAGACATTAAACAGGAATAATACCATATTCTAATAAAAAAGGATCCAGGCCGCTCGTGACCCTGAGCAAGGCTATCATGATAGATCGTACACTCTGCAGAGGTTTCGCCCTTTACCCACCAGTCGCGTAAAAGTTCAAAGGAACTTTGCACCCAACCACGCACATCAACACTTCCGAGGTGTGACTGCATAGGGACGCTACGAGGCTTTCACAAGACACCCTAACAAGTCAGTAGCCGCTGGAGTACTATACGGTGGTGAAAACTTAGGCACCGAGATCGACGTACGCCCACGGAGTCACACCGTGAGGGGGTCGATGGCGTCCGGAGCGCGGGTATCGCACCCATACTGCGCAACGTGCAGAGTTCTCAATCGCTGAGACTCCTACACGGGACTGGGTCTAACGTGACCTAGCCGACGGGGCTACCGTCCTCGGTGGAATCGGAGATCACCCAGCGCCGTACCTCCCACAACGCCGTTGGCCCCTCGTTAACTACTGCCAAGCTAGAGACGTACAAGCTACTTGACCAAGACCAGAGCTATTATAGTTCCGGCGGTGGCGACAGGCTCCTGGGTTGCCGCTTTAAGAACCAGTCCTTAGTGGGGGACACTAGAGCAAAGCACACAGCACATGCTCTAGCCCTCTAATCCATGTTACTAAAAAGCAAGTTTTAATCATTAGAGTGAAGTGGACCATTTAGTCAATATTAACAATTAAGTAAAGGTGACAGCAGTTGCGCCTAGCAAAATGCTACCCATATGCAGAAACCCCTAGGAATACAAGGACAGGGAAATAAATGCTAGGTACAACCTTAATGGTAAACAGTATTAGACACATGCGTATGTAATGAACAGTGTATTAAAAGAGTGAGTAGGTAGCAAGGATTGTCCGTGCTATAACTTGCCTCAAATCCAATTAATAGTTGCTCAAAATCTTCAGTTCTTCATCTTGAATCTCTCGAACGACCTTCCTCTACTCGCAACAATCATCGAGCGCAAACATGTAGCTAGACAAGCAAACAAACAAGAATAACTAAGAACAATACACCAAACAGTGAAAACAGTACAAAAACAGGAGCTAGAAATAATCTACGCTTCGCTACGAACACATGAGCGCGAAAATCACGCTAATCGGAGCTAAAACGTGAAAGTTATAGCGTTTCTAAGGTTCAGGGGCTTGCTGGCAAAGTTTTAAAAGTTCCAGGGGCTTAAACGAAGAAAACAGGACCTATCTGAAATTACTTTTGAACTGGAAAGGACCGCGGGTTAATTTTGGAAAAAGTCAGGGGCTCTTTAGCAAAACCGGCTCGGGCTGGGTTTATATGCAAAAATTGAATTGTTTCAGGGGGTTTTCCGGAATATGGCCAAGACACAAAACTTGCTCTAAGGGTTTCATGATTCGTCGAGGGCCTAATCGCAAAAGCGTCATCTCCTACCTTCGGTTCAGGACAGGGGCTCGCCGGCGCTCCCGTGCGGCGTGGCTCGCCGACGCTTCGGTCGGTGGCGGTCCAAGTGGAGGTGCGCAACAGGGAGAGGAGGATGAGGGGATTGCGTTGGGAGTGCTCACCGGTAGTGGGGAACCACGGAGAAGGCCGGTTATGGCCCGCGGCGGATGACAGGGGCCGGCGGCGGGTGGCGCACGCGGGGGAAGCTCCTCCGGTGGACGATCGACGGCGTGAACGGCAGGGAAGACGCATCTCTTCGCGGGGATGCTCGCGGTGATGACCTCCTTCACCGGCGGCGACGGTGGCGGGCGTCCTCCGCAGCCCACGACCGGCGGCGGCGGCTTCACGTGGAGGAGCGCCTCTGGCGGCCGAGCGGCAAGGAGAAGCAGTGGCGAAGGTGTGGCTCGACGTCGCGAGGCTCGTGGCGGCGTCCACTTCGTCTGACGTAGACCGGAGCGGTGAAGCAGCCAGCAATGGCGGGCGGCGGCGATCGAATCCCGGCGGCGGCGCTGACAGCTGAGCGAGGAGGAAGAAGAGGCGTGCAGGGGTGGTGGTGACAGTCGGCGGGGGCGGCAGCTCATATAGACTGTCACACCCGGATTTACACGAAACCCGAATGTGGCCATATGTGTGCCCAGGAACTCCATAGACACATATAGCGAACAAATATGGTAAAAATCAGAGTACAATGCTTTAGTTATTCTTCATAAAGTAGCGTTTACATCAGAGTGCTTCAGAAATGAAAACACGGACAGCGGAAGACTAATACATCTCTCTAGCGTAGCCGCAATCCCACAGGGACTCTGACTGGGAGAACGCCAACTAAGAAGTACGGCAAATCCTCAGGAAACTCCACAGCATAATCAGCCTGACTCCAATCTGTTACCCGTCCGGGATTTTACCCAAAATGATAATAATAGCAAGTGTAAGTAACAGAATTACTTAGCAAGTATAGCACGGGTAATGAGGCAAAGAAGGCTTGACACTGGCTTAACTGCATAAATATCTACTTTTCTTTATCTGTTGTTGTATATACTTTTCCACCCAGAATATTCACACTTCTTTTTAACTTCGCATTTCACCTTTATATGTGTTTCATACATTTTTATTGAACCCTTAACTTAAATTTTATGTTTAGAAATTGGTATTCCTCATTGTTTCCTGTATATGCGTATACATGCATGATCTATAGGGTCAAACACATCATGCACATAGACCTTAATTTAGTGTTTTTATATTAATAATGAAAAGAATACATAATTTAGAATCTTATACTGCTGTTATTTTAGATTTTTTTACAATGATAGATGTAGGTAATTTAGATGCCAAATTAGTGGTTACTTAAGATTATTTTTTTATATTTAAATTGAATAGAATGCCTGAGTAATTTAGATGGACATTAGGCTGTTATTTTAGGTTCTTTTTCTATAATGGCATATATGAGTAATGTAACCCAATTAATAGTGTAAGTGACATTAAACAGGAATAAATACCATATTCTAATCAAAAAGGATCCAGGCCGCTCTTCCATTAATACAAGTTTAACAGTTAAATAAAGGTGACAGTAGCTGCGCCTAGCAAAATACTGCCCATATGCAAAAACCCATAGGAATATAAGGACAGGGAAATAAGTGCTAGGTACAACCTTAATGGTAAACAGTATTAGACACATGCGTATGTAATGAACAGTGTATTAAAAGTGAGATAGGTAGCAAGGATTGTCCGTGCTATAACTTGCCTTCCTCGGAGTACGGCTGCTGCTGCGAGTCCTGCTCTGGAACGTCCTCAACGTACTCGAAGTCCAAAGCTACGGGCTCGCTGACTGGACACGTTCATCACGCAAGCATCCAAAGCAATCATTACATGCAAACAAATTAATTCTATTAGAAACAGTACACCAATAGTAGAAACAGTACAAAAACAGGAGCTAGAAATAATCTACGCTTCGCTACAAACATGTGAGCGCGAAAATCACGCAAATCGGAGTTAAAACGAGAAAGATACAGCGTTTCTAAGGTTCGGGGGCTTTCTGGCAAAGTTTTAAAAGTTCCAGGGGCCTAACTGCGAAAACCAGGGACTTATTTTGAATTAAAATGGACCGCGGGTTAATTTCCAGACTGAACCGGTACGCGTCCGTCGGATCTGAATCGGACGGCTGGGATTTAAAACGCGAAGGGGTATCGGCCGATCTAATCTCAGCCGCTGATCGACGATCGGACGGCCGACGGCGAGGAGCTCGCCGGGGAAGAAGGGGTCGCGGCGGCGCCGCTCGGGCCGACAGCGAACTTCGCCGGACTTGAGGTTTTCTCGCTCTAGGAGGCTCAGTTTGCGACGAGGGTTGGTCCTATGGAGTCAGGGGACCATGGCGAGTTCATCTAGGGTGTTCTAGTCGAGCGTCGGCCGGTGAGGTGGCCGGACGGCGACGGGCGGCGGAGTTAACTCCGGCGTGCTGTTGGGGAGTGGGTTTCTGGGGGTTCTGGGTGTCGATTTTTGGCTCTGGAGCAACAGCGATCAACAACAAGCACTACTGTGATGATAGGGTCGTGCGTGGTGCGGTGTTGCGGTCGGTCGACGATGGCCGGTGGTCGGTCATCGACGGCGATCGCGGGGAGCTAGGCTACGGTGCACGACTGCTAGAACTGAGATGTTGGGTGGACTTGTTACCTTCTGAGGATGATCGTGATGAGAAGAATTGCTCGGAGCTGGTTCGGTCGGCAAGATCG
>OAMR01000413.1:1083685-1103328 GCA_900205405.1 Echinochloa crus-galli
TATTTTTGTTGAAGAGCCCCTGGACTTTCTGGAAATTATTCCGAGGTCCTTTTTAATTCAAAAATAAATTCAGAAAAATCCCGTTTTATTCATTTAAGCCCCCGAATCTTAGAAACGCTATAACTTTCACGTTTTATCTCCGATTTGCGTGATTTTCGCGCTCATGTGTTCGTAGCGAAGCGTAGATTATTTCTAGCTCCTGTTTTTGTACTGTTTATACTGTTGGTGTACTGTTTCTAATAGAATTAAATTGTTTGCATGTGATGATTGCCTTGGAATGCGTGCGTGATGATCGTATCCAGTCGGTGAGCCCATAGCTTTGGACTACGAGTACGTTGAGGACGTGCCGCAGCAGGATTTTCAGCAGCAGCCGTACTCCGAGGAAGGCAAATTATAGCACGGACAATCCTTGCTACCTATCTCACTTTTAATTCATTGTACATTACATACGCATGTGTCTAATACTGTTTACCATTAAGGTCGTACCTAGCATTTATTTCCCTGTCCTTGTATTCCTATGGGTTTTTGCATATGGGTAGTATCTTGCTAGGCGCAACTACTGTCACCTTTAATTAACTGTTAATATTGACTTAATGGTCCACTGCAACATTAATGAATAAAACTTGCTTTTTAGCAACTTGGACTATTAACAACTCAAACCTCGGTTAAAACCCAGCTGGCGAGGTTCCACTGTAGAGATTATTTCCATATATATAGGGACCTCTTGCCATGCATGCAAGCCAGATCCATATCTTGACGCCGAATAAATATTTCCACGTATATATATAGGCATTCAAATGTTAACCAGAGTGGCAACAAACAGATAGGGCAGGAGTTGGTGTCATGAAAGACCGGGTTATATGATTCTAAAAATAAGAATACTAGATTGGAAAGTCACAAATGCTTTATGTGAGATTGGCGAGCAAGACATCTTCATGACACCTCTCTACTCGCCGTGTCATGCATGCAAGCCAGATCGATGTGCCGGATGCAATTGTTCTTTTGCAAAGTTAGCCCCAAAAATTTAGGTGTGACAATGCTATGTTGGATATAGTACGTGTTAATGTTGAAGGTCTTATGAGTTTTGCAGACGCCGGAATGACATCCTTGTTGGACAAATTTCGAATAATAAAATAACATCATTTTGGAAAAGAGGGAATATACATTATTGATCCACATGGGCTTTCTGATTGAAATCGATGAAGTATCAGTATCACAGAGATGCCTTGCTGTCAATGGACATGTTTCATACCATTTATGGAGTACATTTGTTAGGAATAAATTTAGAGACTATTAAATCCATGGTGAATTGTTGATGACTCAAACCCAGATTCAGACCCAAGATATAGAGAGTAGGGATTAAAGTAGTGTCAACTAGAGCATGTGCTGTGTGCTTTGCTCTAGTGTCTCTCTGATTTTTACCATATTTGTTCGCTATATGTGTCGGTGGACTTCCTGGGCACACATATGGCCGCATTCGGGTTTTGTGTAAATCCGGGTGTGACATTTTTTCTATGTATATAGAAAAGTCAAACAAAATTTAATTTGGAACAAAAGGAGTAGTAAGCTGAAATTTACTTTGTTCACTTCTCTTCCACGTATATCATATGGATATAAGATTGTTTACAGCCGTCCTAAAACGACGACTATTATACTTACTATATATATACAGACCTCAGACATCGGTATGATTCATGGCCCTACGATAATAATAAATTGTTTTTGAAATGAAAAGAAAAAATAATAAGTTGTTAATCCATTTGATGGCGAAATTGTTTGTATTTTCCTGCAACCAAATATAATGGCCCATTAGAGGAGAGAAAGAAGATCATCTACATGGACGGCTGGTTTGCAAGTGTTTTCTTCCATGGACACTAATTTTCCTCATAGGCCCAGCACGCTAGCTAGGCCCATATATATGGGCCCAACAAGTGAACCAAGATGCGAACATGGTGGGCCGGACTACTCATCATCTGCCTTCTGCTTGCTGCTGCTGCTTTCCACCACAACACTCAGTTCCTCACCACCCGCCGCTACTCCATCCACAACACACACACACCCTGCATTGCCATCATCGCCGCCGCCCGCCATTGCTGTCTTCTTCAACCTTCACTCCACCCTTCATCATCGCAGCTGTACGCCATCTCGACTGCTTCTTCCTCCTCCCTCCTCTATTTCCTTTCTTTTCTTCTAACTCCACCCTGACGTTACTCAAAATCGCGCTGCGGTGCATGCTGGGTGTTCGTCAGAATGCCTAACTGCATGGCTTTTCAGAAGCACCACTACCTAGCTGGAATAGATTGGGAGAAGCAACGTCTCACGATGGCCTTCCGTCCCAGACCACACATTCGATCATCTACTCCAACTGGTAGGTACTCCCTCCGGTTTGATAAAACAAGTCGTTTTGGACAAGGTTTGAGTGAAACATTGGAAATATAAATCATGAATAACATTTAAGTCGTTGAGTTTGGAAATGTAAAAATTATATAAATAGATTGGTCTTGAAAATTACTTTCATAAAAGTATACATATATAACTTTTCAAAAAATATTTTTATAAAAAAGAGAAGCCAAAGTTGTCCTTTGGTGACCGTGTCGCTGTCCTAAACGACTTGTTTTACCAAACTGGAGGGAGTACACTTTCATCTCATCCACACCAAAATTGAAGGGCCATGGATTTTGGACCATTAATTTCATTCACTGCGTATCTGTATGCTGTCGTCACCTTCATCTCGTTCCAGAGCCTGCCAAACTTGCATTGTGGCCCCACAAACCCAAACTTGCTCGTCCAGTTAACAATCACTGTCCCTAGTGATGTGACGGTGGCGAGACTCTGGTGCCTGCCGCGGCCAAGCCCCATACCAGTGGCGTTCTACTCTACCTTCCTGCTAGCTGTTATGTGCGTGGCAATTGTGGAAGCACAGACACGACATCGTTTTCAGGGGGCTTGAGCCATCCATTCCCCGTCTGCTGATGTTGTGCAAAGAAGAAGCTCGGCTTTGGCGCTGCCGGCGCGCGAAGCTCAGACGAACTCCGAGGCCTGGTGTCGAGGTTTTTGTTTCAATATGTAGTAGGACCAGCTACCAATGCTTGTTTTTTCTTCCTTGCCCCGTAAACATCTGAAACTCTTGCTTTCTTGAGCTTGCGACAAGCTCCATGTGAATACAATTGGTGGGGACACTCTCCCCCGTTACTCCTCAAAAAAAAAAGTTAACAATCACAAGCACATACCAAATTTTAATTTATGGATCAAGTACATACTATAGTATGAATAATCATGGAATTAAGCAAGCAGACACTAATAATGCTCTTGCCCCCCAAATCGTATATATGGCTGCATGTTAAAAACAAGTCGTTTTGGACAAGGTTTGAGTCAAACATTGGAAATATAAATCATGAATAACATTTAAGTCGTTGAGTTTGGAAATGTAAAAATTATATAAATAGATTGGTCTTGAAAATTACTTTCATAAAAGTATACATATATAACTTTTCAAAAAATATTTTTATAAAAAAGAGAAGCCAAAGTTGTCCTTTGGTGACCGTGTCGCTGTCCTAAACGACTTGTTTTACCAAACTGGAGGGAGTACACTTTCATCTCATCCACACCAAAATTGAAGGGCCATGGATTTTGGACCATTAATTTCATTCACTGCGTATCTGTATGCTGTCGTCACCTTCATCTCGTTCCAGAGCCTGCCAAACTTGCATTGTGGCCCCACAAACCCAAACTTGCTCGTCCAGTTAACAATCACTGTCCCTAGTGATGTGACGGTGGCGAGACTCTGGTGCCTGCCGCGGCCAAGCCCCATACCAGTGGCGTTCTACTCTACCTTCCTGCTAGCTGTTATGTGCGTGGCAATTGTGGAAGCACAGACACGACATCGTTTTCAGGGGGCTTGAGCCATCCATTCCCCGTCTGCTGATGTTGTGCAAAGAAGAAGCTCGGCTTTGGCGCTGCCGGCGCGCGAAGCTCAGACGAACTCCGAGGCCTGGTGTCGAGGTTTTTGTTTCAATATGTAGTAGGACCAGCTACCAATGCTTGTTTTTTCTTCCTTGCCCCGTAAACATCTGAAACTCTTGCTTTCTTGAGCTTGCGACAAGCTCCATGTGAATACAATTGGTGGGGACACTCTCCCCCGTTACTCCTCAAAAAAAAAAGTTAACAATCACAAGCACATACCAAATTTTAATTTATGGATCAAGTACATACTATAGTATGAATAATCATGGAATTAAGCAAGCAGACACTAATAATGCTCTTGCCCCCCAAATCGTATATATGGCTGCATGTTATAGTTCCGAAAATGAGCTCTCCTTCCTAGCATGAATAGATTTATTGCCTGATAATGGGACTACCTTGTGATAACTGGTTTCAGTTGTGGATGATCATGGTTTCAGTTGTTTCCGAGATCCCTTTCCTTTTCTAAATCTGTAGGCAATGCATAGTACGTTATACACCGCATGAATCATTTGTGCACCCGAACCTCCTTTAGATTGTGCTGGATCTCACTGGGTTAATTAATGTCAAGGGTGCTGTTGTTTCGTTATATACAATTTGGTTTCAGAAGCTAGTTTTCTGAATTCATCAGTAAGCAGAGTTCACATAGTTGTTGACATGATAGACAACGGCATTATATATGTGCCAAATCAACAATGCAGCCCCATAAATATATATATCTTTATATTGACAAAAACTTTTCATACCAGCTATCGCTTGGCCAGATCAGGTATTCTAGTACAAAGAAGATCAAAACATTAATTGGGTATAATAGAAAGACATATAGTTGCATTCCTACTTCTTGAAGAAGGCGCCGGTCTTCATGGCGTCCTCGTTAGCTTCACCAAGAGCGGCCTCGCTGAGGTACTTGTCAGCAAGCTGCACACGCTTGACGTTCTCCTGCTCCGCCACCAGCATGTGCCCGTACTCCAGCAGCTTGGCGATCGTCATCTTGGGCTGCTCGAACGTCGGCGGGCCCTCCCGGGAGTTGACAAGCTTCTTGCTGATGTTCTCAATGCCGGTCTCGGAGACCCAGTTGCGGACCTCGTCGTCGTACACCCGGGCACGCAGGGCGCCGAAGAAGTCGATGGACTGGCCCGGGAAGGTGTCGACGAGCTTGACGACATCCTCCTCGGCGACGCCGTCGGTGCGGAAGATGCCCTTGCAGACACCAATGCGGTCCTCCCGGGTGGGAGCCCAGTAGAACTTCTCCATGCGGCCGTCGCGGATGAGCGGCGCGTACAGGGTGGAGAAGTCGTTGCCGGTGACGATGATGGGCACACGGGGGTTGTCCTCCTTGTTGTACATTCCGGGGAGCTGCACGTTGGTGGGGTTGTCAGCGATGTTCATCAGGGTGGCGTTCACCATCTGGTTGTTGACGGTGTACTGGGTGGTGCCGCCCATGCGCCCGGCGCCGGCGTCCAGGTCGTTGATGAAGAGGCAGGACATCTTGCCCTTCCTGATGATGTCGGCGGCCTCACGGTAGCGCTGCCTGATGAGCTTGGCGGGCTCTCCGGCGTTGCCGCTCTCCAGCTCTCCGGCACTCATCATGATGGGGGTGATGCCCATCTTGGCGAACACAAGCTCGCACTGGAAGGATTTGCCTTGACCCTTGCCTCCCCACACACCAAGGATAAGGGGGACCTGCATGCAGCATATCGATCCATATATATATATATATGTGTGTGTGTCAGTTATATATCTGGCCTAATTGTACTGTTTGGCGAATATATTGAAAACATTCATTCAATAAGACAATAACTAACCATAGTAGTACCTTGATGTTTGGCAGGGTCATGAAGTTCTTGGAGAGGTGGACGACGAGCTTGTCCAGGAAGGCGGGCGCGATGTAGAAGCCATCCTTCATGTTGTCCCAGGCACTGTAGTCCTTCTGGCCCTGGCTGAGGTACTCGTAGGAGCTCATCACGGCGACGTGGGTGCCGTCTCCACTGGGAGCCTGGAACAGGGAGTCCACCAGGCCCTTGCCCCTGGTGATGTCCTCTTGGTCGTCCGATATGTCAAAGGCAAGGCCCTTCCACCTGTCCGAGTCCGACTGCTTCGACTCGTCGATCTCCTTCGCCATCACCTTGAACCTGTTGGCGATGCTGGAGCTCTTGCCATGGTAGTTCACGGCTGCGGCCGTCTGCTTCTTGAGCTGCTGCTGCTTGCTCCCGAGGAAGCTGCTCGGGGTGGAGGCCTGCAGTTCATTCATTCATTCGTTAATTAATTGTCCGGCTGGTAAGCTAATTAAGTACTAGCTAATTAACTGATGATGAGCTGATGATGATGCATGAGACAGACAGACGGAGGATGGATGGAATTGAACTCACCGGAGCTCCGACGGTGGAGAATGCGGCCGCCATCTCGATCTGCTTCTTCTTCCTAGACGACGACGACGACGGTGACGATCAGCACTTATCGATGATGGCCGGCCGCTAGCTGCTGCTGCTTCTCAAAGTACTGAGGTCGAGCCTAATTGCAAGGTATTAAATAAGGAGCACGTGTGGTGGTGGCGTGTGGTGGTGCGCTGCGGTGGCCGGCGTGTGGTCGATCGGGAGGTCAGGGAAGGCCCCTAACTATACTTGTGGATCAGCTCCCACATCTCCCGGAGGCCACACGCTGAGGATGGGGTTCTGCCGACGTGGCGACATCACGGCCGGCCAATAGGATGTCTTGCTTGCTTGCTTCTTGTGTGCTCTACTGACTTCTGGCCCGGCCGGAGCAGGAGACTACTATGCTTGCAGGTATGTGCTAGCTAGAGAGTAGAGATCATCTCTAATCTCTTGGCTTGGGTTCTATCGCCCTTCATCACCACAGAATCTAAGCCGTCTGCTGCTTTTTTTTTCTGAAAGGAACAACAAAAGCTTTGCCGTAATTTTTATTAGACGAGAAAAAAACATAAAAAGACCTGGCCCTAAACACAACTACAGGAGAACAAAACTAACTAAAATAAACAAAGGCAAACCAGCAAGCCAGGGTGAACTCTAAACAACAATAACTACGTGCCTGAAAAATGGATGTCGTTGGCGATAGCCCGAAAAATGGATGTCGTTGGCGATGGCCTGAAAAATGGACGAGCGGAGTCACATCCCATAGCCGCTTCAAGGAGTGCAACATCTCCTGGACAAAATTAAGGAGGAGCAACGAGCCAAGGACGACTTACATCCATCATGCATGCGGACAATGTGAGAGGGATGCAACCAAGGAAAAAGATGAATGTTTGTGTCGTACATGGAAGATATAACCTCTAGAAGCTAGAAGTCAAATGAATAGAACAATATCGTTCACTAAGGCACACAACAACAGCACTAGGCCTAAACAACACTATGGAAACACATGGAGGTACTGGACATTAAAACACAGAAACCTTCAATGACATGTGGGCGTTTTGATTAAAAGTGTTGATAAATTCGATAGAAAAATGAATTTTAAAGGATTAAACTGAATGGGAAGGTACTCAAGAAAATAAGTAAATAAAGACATACAAAGAAAGCTGGCCACATGATGTGCATGAACCGACAGATGATCATTCTACAAATTTGATTATTATAAGACCATAACAACTAGCATATTTTGCAAAAATGTTAGCATTTTGATTTACATATGAATTCGGAAGTGAAATACAAAGGCAAAGAGTGCCCTTCACATAGAATTAAGGAAAGTTGGATATTTAGGATGTCGATATCCATTTGTATCCGTATTCGGTGGTATTCATTCGTATTCGATCCGTTTTCATCCTTATTGTCGCTATCGCCTATTTGTCTGGGTACCGCGTGCAGAATTTGTATATGCCAAGGCCAGCACGCAAGTGTCATAACCGAACGCGCATGGAAATCAGCGATGACAAAAATATTATTTATTTCTATACTACTTGAAAAGCCGACAAATGGTTAATTAGACACAGAATTACCCTCTTACAACATGTGCATATGCAAATTGATCATTCATATTATATTTTGCTAAAATAACCTGCATCTTTACTTGTCATAACCAATATCTCAACCTAATAGTGGAATATCATACATTAAATAAGCCATGGTGATGAAAAAATCGGCTGCAAAATAATCCTAGCAATACTTATACCTTGTGCATATTCAGCAAAGACTGCACACAATTCTGGTAGCCTTCGCGGGTGCAGTTTTCATGAAATTTTCCTTTCGATTATAGATTTCAGGTATAAGATGTAATTTTGGTATGAAGAAATACAATGTAGAGCCAAACAAGACCGTATGGTTCAAATCTATCAAAGAGCTTCTTAAAATGATTAGATATGGTTCAAATTTATCAAAGAGCTTCTTAAAATGATTAAATATTTTTCTCTAATCTTATTACTTACAAGCACATGAGCCATTTTAGAGTCCAGAAGAGAATTGATCAAAATCTACAATTGCATTATACCCAAATAATATTTTAGCAGCCGTGAGGCCTGATTACCCCCAATGGCCGGCCCCTAACAATCACATATTGTTTCAGTCCATGACGGAAGCCCATCGATTTCTAGCCCAGTCTTTTTTTTCTTTTAACAGAGGCTCTGGCCTGCTAGTCACCGCTCCGCATGCTACTGCTGTTGTTCGGACCATTGGACAGAGGCTGATCGAATTGGAGTCAGAGTCCAGAGTCTAATCGCAATATAATTCGCAATACCAATTAATTTGATTGATTGATTGATTAATTAGTTGATTACATGAGATCGAATGAAGCAGCTAGCGTCGTGATAAGTGATATCAGTTAGTTGTAGACGCAGGTGCTGTCGTCGCTCCTGGCTGTGGGGTCGAAGTTGCCGGCGTTGGGGTCGGTGCATCCCTCCGGCACCGGCACCTGCTGCGCCGCCTTGCCGTGGAAATAATCATCATCGTCGTCATCGCCGAGCGCCGCCTGGTTGAGGTACTTGTCCGCCAGCCGCACGCGCTTGACGTTCTCCTGCTCCGCCACCAGCATGTGCCCGTACTCGAGCAGCTTCTCCACCGTCATCCTCGGCTGCCGCAACGCCGGCGGCCCTTCCCTCGAGTTCACGAGCCTCCCGGCGATGTTCTCGACGCCGGTATCGGCGATCCACCGCCGCACCTCGTCGTCGTACACCCGCGCACGCAGCGCGCCGAAGAAGTCGATGGATTGCCCCGGGAAGGTATCGACGAGCTTCACCACCGCCTCGTCGGAGATGCCGTCGGCGCGGAAGATGCCTCTGCAGACGCCGATCCTGTCCTCTCGTGTTGGAGCCCAGTAGAACTTGTCCATGCGGCCGTCGCGGATGAGCGGCGCGTACAGCGTGGAGAAGTCGTTGCCGGTGACGACGATGGGCACGCGTGGGTTCTCCTCCTTGCTGTGCATTCCGGCACGCAGGTGGGGTTGTCGGCGATGTTCATCAGCGTGGCGTTCACCATCTGGTTGTTGACGGTGTACTGCGTGGCGCCGCCCATGCGCCCGGCGCCGGCGTCGAGGTCGTTGATGAAGAGCACGCACATCCTGCCCTTCTTGCCGATGATGTCGGCGGCCTCGCGGTAGCGCTGGCGGATGAGCTTGGCGGGCTCGCCGGCGTTGCCGCTCTCGAGCTCGCCGGCGCTCATCACGATAGGGGTGATGCCCATCTTGGCGAACACCAGCTCGCACTGGAAGGATTTGCCTTGACCTTTGCCTCCCCAGATGCCCAGGATCAGAGGCACCTTCATGTTGGGCAGCCGCAGGAAGTTCTTGGTGATGTGGATCACCAGCTTGTCCATGAAGGCCGGCGCGATGTAGTACCCGTCCATCGTCATGTTGTCCATGAAGTTGTTGTACTGCTTGAGGCCCTGGCTGAGGTACTCGTAGGAGCTCAGCATGGCCTCGTGCTTGCCGTGCCCCTGGTGATGTCCTGCTGGTCGTCCGACGTGTCGTAGGCAAGCCCCTTCCACCTGTCCTGCTGCTTCGTCTGCTTCTTCGACTCCTCTAGTACTTCTTCTTCCTGCTGCTGCTTGGAAATATTCTTAGACGACAAGGGCATGGCCGCCGCCATCACTCTGCTATGCTTCTTCTGCTTCCTGATGATGAGCTTAAGCTTGCTGGAATTCTTCCCGAGGAACAAGCTGCTGCGGCTCATGGGCGCCGACGCCTATATATGGGCAAATGCATCATATCATATTATCATATCTTTAATTAATATATATAATTTGGTGCGGGAAAAGAAAAGAAAAATCACTCCACTTACCGGCGCTGCGACGGCGGTGGGGGAGAAAGCAGCAGCCATCATCATATCATATCTCTCTCTCTATATATATATATCCTTGTACGTACTACTGAAAACTGATGGTCGACTAAGATGTACGTGTATTGTAGTTGATCACTACTGAAGGAACGATACGATGGATTAAATTATAAGAGAGATGAACAGCCTGGCTTGCTGGTTAGTTCGCTTATATAGCAAATTAAGCAGGCGGCCGTCGCGGATGAGCGGCGCGTACAGCGTGGAGAAGTCGTTGCCGGTGACGACGATGGGCACGCGTGGGTTCTCCTCCTTGCTGTACATTCCGGGGAGCTGCACGCAGGTGGGGTTGTCGGCGATGTTCATCAGCGTGGCGTTCACCATCTGGTTGTTGACGGTGTACTGCGTCGTGCCGCCCATGCGCCCGGCGCCGGCGTCGAGGTCGTTGATGAACAGCACGCACATCCTGCCCTTCTTGCCGATGATGTCGGCGGCCTCGCGGTAGCGCTGGCGGATGAGCTTGGCGGGCTCGCCGGCGTTGCCGCTCTCGAGCTCGCCGGCGCTCATCACGATGGGGGTGATGCCCATCTTGGCGAACACCAGCTCGCACTGGAAGGATTTGCCTTGACCTTTGCCTCCCCAGATGCCCAGGATCAGAGGCACCTTCATGTTGGGCAGCCGCAGGAAGTTCTTGGTGATGTGGAGCACCAGCTTGTCCATGAAGGCCGGCGCGATGTAGTACCCGTCCATCGTCATGTTGTCCATGAAGTTGTTGTACTGCTTGAGGCCCTGGCTGAGGTACTCGTAGGAGCTCAGCATGGCCTCGTGCTTGCCGTGCCCCTGGTGATGTCCTGCTGGTCGTCCGACGTGTCGTAGGCAAGCCCCTTCCACCTGTCCTGCTGCTTCGTCTGCTTCTTCGACTCCTCTAGTACTTCTTCTTCCTGCTGCTGCTTGGAAATATTCTTAGACGACAAGGGCATGGCCGCCGCCATCACTCTGCTATGCTTCTTCTGCTTCCCGATGATGAGCTTATTATTGCTGGAATTCTTCCCGAGGAAGAAGCTGCTGCGGCTCATGGGCGCCGACGCCTATATATGGGCAAATGCATCATATCATATTATCATATCTTTAATTAATATATATAATTTGGTGCGGGAAAAGAAAAGAAAAATCACTCCACTTACCGGCGCTGCGACGGCGGTGGGGGAGAAAGCAGCAGCCATCATCATATCATATCTCTCTCTCTATATATATATATCCTTGTACGTACTACTGAAAACTGATGGTCGACTAAGATGTACGTGTATTGTAGTTGATCACTACTGAAGGAACGATACGATGGATTAAATTATAAGAGAGATGAACAGCCTGGCTTGCTGGTTAGTTCGCTTATATAGCAAATTAAGCAGGTAGCAGATCGTGGCTGCCACGCCATGCATGCATGCTCTCGATCCTTCTTCATTCCCGAGACTCGATCACTCCAGAAGCTAAGAGACCATGCATTATCGTACGTGTAGGTATGTTTTGCTGCATACTGATAGAGTGATTGATCGATCGTCTACGCGCGAGACAGCGACGGCCATTGTGATCGAGCGACGTTGACTGGTACAAATGCAATGCAATGCAATGCAAAGCAACACTCTCGCGACTGCAGTATAGTGTGTACATGAATATTCTAGAGCTAGCGAGCTGGGTTTATGATCGAGCTCCCGACATACTACTGCCTTTAGATTTGATCGAGTGGGAACCACGAAATGAGAGGAGCCACACGATGTGGATTGCGCTGGCCCCCACACGTACTCGATCCGATCCAAAACCAGCTCATAATACATATGCACATCTCAAGGCATCGCCGTCGTCCACCCATTCGTGGGCCGTAACTGTTAAAGTAATTGGGCCGAAGCCTAATCAAAACTATTTAATCAAATAAATTTTAAGATTCATAGGGAAAGTAATAAACATCCTATTACTTTGTGTCTGCATTCTTGCATACACCATGGATCATGATCCTATTTTCATTGTCATATATGTCACAAATGTTTTTTAAAAAAATTGGATTAAACTGAACCATAAATTGCCTCTAATTCCAACGGTAACTAAGATCAAATTAGGTAATGTGGCTATTGTTCTTAGCATGTATAACTTGATCGTTGCATGTTTTTCCTTTTTATTTTAATAATTTCTTATTTTTGTTCAACTAGACCACATTAGTATCGATGTGACTGTGTTAATCGAGTTCATAACCATACAAAATGACACCGGTCCTACCCGCTTTGCTCTCAAGCCCCTCGGGCAATGACCCTAGCCTAGGTTACATTTCCTGCTCCCCGTAGCATGTGTGTGATCCATCCTCTGTCCATCTCACAAGAGAAAGGTTTAATGTGCCTTATTCCCTCTGCTATTGTTGGTTTGAATTAAGAGGCATGAGCTGTCCTGTCCCTCCCTGATATCACATTAAATAATTATTTTAGTCAAAATAAGTTTTTGTTGCATTCATGCTGTTGCATATATTTTTGGTTGCTAGTAAATCAAGTTGGAATTTAAATTCTGTTTAAATTCGAATTTGATTTGCTTTTGTTTGAGTTTTAGAATAGTTAAAATTGTTAGAGTTCGTTTTCGGCCCTCCAAGTCTTGGCCCGGTCCACCTTTGCCCCCTCAGCTTTTCAGCTCGGCCTGCTTCTTCACCCGAGCCGGCCCATTCCTTTTTCCTCGGCCTGCTCCACATTCGGCCCAGCTTGGCCCGTCCGTTTTCCTCCCCGCCGTCTCTCTCTCTTCGTCGATTCGTCGTCGTCGTTGCTCGGGGGGTGAGACCAAAGCCGCCAGGAGCTTCGTTTCATCCTCGCACTTCGATTCCACCACTTCTCGCCGGGTTTCGGCCGACGAACTCTCTGTTTCGTGTGTAGCCGAACACCGTCGCCGCCATTGATCGTCGCCGGCCGCCATCGCCGTCTTTTCCTCGTCAAGACCTAGCTCAGTAAGTTTCCCATCTCCTCACGATGCTCTAGGTCCAACTCTCGTCGAGTTTCGCGCACCGTAGCTCCTGTTCGAGTTTTTCCGGCGATGCTCCGCCGCGGCAGTCGCTCCGCCGCCGTCGGTCGTCGTCTCCATCGCGCGTCCGTCGTCCAGAACCCCTTAGGTGTCCTCGTCGTGGTCCGGCGAGTCCCTGGGACTTGGTCCCGTGGCAAACCAAGCTCCGTAGCCTCCGATCGGGTTTACTCCGGCGATGCGCCGCCGCAGCGCCGCCGCGGACTTCATCTTCGCCGGCAAGCCCCTCGGTCGTTTGTCGTGGACCGTCCGATCGTGATCCGACGGATCAGTTTAGATCCCAGCCGAGTCAATCGGACCGAGTACCGGTCAACCGTGCCAATTTTGCATAAGAGACCCTGAGTTTTTCTAAAATTAACCCGCAGTCCAATTTTATTCGAGAATGATTACAAATAGGTCCTTTTTCTTTTATTTTAGCCCTGGAACTTTTAAAACTTTGCCAGAAAGTCCCTGAACCTTAGAAAAGCCATATCTTTTGCGTTTTAACTCCGATTTTAGTGATTCTCGCGCTCACGCGTTCGTTGCAACGTGTAGATTAGTTTTGTGCTGTTATTTTCTTCTGTTGAATTGTTTGGTGTACTGTTTCTTATTTGTTGTATTATTTCCTTGCATGAGATGTGTATAAGAGACAGGCGCCGCGCCGCCCGACAAGATCATATCTTTTTAATTGGAACATGGAGAACCACCCAGGAAAACAGTGCAACCATAAGTACTATATGGCTCTGGTCTTGGCTAATTAATTAGAGACTTTAGTGGATGGTGACCTTACCTGAAAGGGGCAAGAGGTGCGGCGGTTGACGGGGTATAGCTCGGTCCTTTTGAGCTGTGGGCTTTGGTAAGAGACAGACCTCATTAGGGAGGGTTATGCTTTGCTTCTGAACCGGAAACCTTAGCGGGTTACTATTTGCTAAGGAATCTTTGTAAAGGCCTCGTAGCGTCCCTATGCGGTCACACCTCGGTAGTGTGATTTAAGAGGATTGGCCCCCTCGGCATGGTTGGGTTTAAAGTTCTTTTGAACTTTTACGCGGCTTATGGTGAAAGTGTACAACCTCTGCAGAGTGTAAAACTGTTATAACAGCCGTGCTCACGGTCAAGAGCGGCCTGGACCCTTACATGATAATCATACTTGAACATGGATTAAATTGTGGTTACTTGATTATGTTGGGATTATGACATTCATTAATTTGTGGGTGGTATATACTTTCATTTGCTAGTAAATAGTTGCTTAATAAAACTTGACCAACTAAAAGTGCTTATTGCAGTATGGTCAGCCAACCTTTTTGCCTCAGCCTTGTATGTCATATTACATTTGCTGAGTACGTCATGTGCTCATGCTTGTTTTCTTTCTTTTATTGCATCAACTACACCCGGAATGCTGCTCAGATTGGGAGAATTTTGAGGATTTCACTGCTGATTTTGAGGAGTTCTAGGCGAGTCTCCCCCAGTCAATGCCTGTGGAGATGGAGTCACTCTTGCTTCGTTAGATGAATGTTTATTTAAGTCTTCCGCTATGACATTTGAGTCAACTCTGAGATTGTAATAAATGCACTTTAATACTCTTTCGTTATGCATGGTTATGGATATTCACTTGTGACGTCTACCATATGTGTGTAAACTGATCCTGGCGCACATATGAGATGCACCTGGTTTTGCCTTTAAAACCGGGTGTGACAGAGGTGGTATCATAGCTGTGTTGACTGTAGGACGCAAGCCTAGATAGCAATGGTCATTCTCTAAGGATTATTTTGCTTAACTACTCTTGCTCTATCTATTCTTGGTTTATTTTGCTATTATTCCTGGTCATTGATAATTGTCTCCTCCTTGATTTTGTTTTCTGGTCTATCTTTTTCACCATCTCACCTGGTTCTGATGTCTTTAGAACTGTTCTCACCCCTTTCTTGCTTAAACCATAGATGGTGTTGACAAGGCAAGGTGCTCGTAGATTGGCAAGCACTCTTTCCTCTTTTTCGTCGCATTCGGTGCAAGAAGAGGAACCGGAACCTGAAGAGATGGAAGTAATGGACGAAGAAGTCAACTCAGGAGGGAATGCTCCAGCTGGATCTGAAGGAAGTGAAGGACCCCCTCCGCCGCTTGACATGTGGGTAGTGACTTTTCACCACCACGACGGAGACAACAGTGGGTTCCCGATGCTGTTTCGAATGCTCTTCGAGCGTCTGAACTACCCAGTGGAGATAGAATATTGTGGAAGTAGGACACATCCAGATTACCCAGAGGACTGGGAAGTCGCTGTATACATCAGGGAGCCTGATTATGAGTTTGGAGGAACCAAAGAGGCTGCAGTGCATCACGCCATCGCCATGAGATCAACTTTCGAAGCTGGAATCCAGGATGCAGCCAGGCGGGCACTTTTTGTGCTTTGTCATGAGGAGGCTGCTGAAGTACGTCACACTGCTTGGGCATATCTTCCTCGAAGGCAGCAAGGCACTCCAACTGGGGTTGTGCCACAACCGCCAGGTGTAAACTCTACACTCAACGTCCAGGTGGCGTTCACTCAGATGCTCAACGTGCACGCCGATGACACCACAAGGGAGCTACAAGAAGTGCGTGAAAAACTCGCTGCTGAATGAAGGAAGAACAAGAGACTGATAGCTGAACTTAAAGGAGAAGCACTTCCGCCATTGGATGATGGTGTGGAAGGATTGTTGGGTCATTCACCACCTCGATAGACAGTGCTTGGTGGATCGTCCAGTTGCTTCACCCATACCTATTAAGATAGGATACCCTTTATTTTTGTAGTTCAGTACGTTTAGAATCATTGAGCCTCGTGCGTAACATGTGTTTTAGTTTGTTTAGGAGTGTATGCTTCGTGTTTGCTTTTGTGCTAAGTGTATGATTTGGATCTTTGTAATGATTGAACTTAATTGTGGAGTGATGACCACAATTGAGTAATTATTAAATAAATTTGGTTAGTTTTGGGTTATCTTGGTCTCTGATCTTAGCCCTTAGCTATCAATTTATCCATACTATTGTACCCTTCTTATAAATCTTATTATGCGACAATCTGTTCTCGCCGCTGCATGATATCCTGGTACTGTCAGGATTGTTTCTGGAGTTTTAGAACTCCGATTGACGTAAATCCAGTTGGGTTGGATTAAGGACTTGATAACCTAGGTTTTGGGAATTTTTCGTGATTTTTGGAGGTTCTGGCAGAGAGATATAATGGTTTTATTGGAGTAACCAGAATCTGTCCCGTGGTCCTGACACAGCTGTCTTGTTTATTTTATACCTCGAGCTACAAAACTCCGATGGAGGTGAATCAAGTTGGGTTAGTTTCAGAATTTTATAGTCTACGTTCTGACAAAAGATCATGATTTTTGGATAAACAGAATGAGAGTTACAACTGTTTAATTAGGACGAACAAAATCTGTTTCAGAATTTGGATTGGCTGACGTTGGGAACTCATCTACATTAACTCTTATCTATTTATGATTTGAGCTATATCTTTTTACCACTCTCTGAACTTCATGTTCTAACCACCAGATGGTAAACACCAGGTCTGGAAGTGGAGTGGATCAACCACCTGTGAATCGTCAAGGACGTGCCAACCCCAATCCAAATCCTCCGCCGAATCAAGCATTTTCAGCAATGGATCAGATCCTCGCCAACCAGACTCAGATTCTTCAGGGAATGGCTAATACCTTGGCAGCCATGCAAGCACAGAATAACAACAACAACAACAACAACAACAACCAGCAGAGGGACAAGCATCGAGAGTTCATGAGTCACAAACCCCCTACAACTCTTCGTTATGCATGGTTATGGATATTCACTTATGACGTCTACCATATGTGTGTAAACTGATCCTGGCGCACATATGAGATGCATCAGGTTTTGCCTTTAAAACCGGGTGTGACAAAAATTTGTGCTGTTGTTTTCTTCTGTTGGAATTGTTTGGTGTACTGTTTCTTATTTGTGTATTGTTTCCTTGCATGTGAATGGTGTGATGCGATTAGGAAACGACCAGTTCGAGGATTTCTCTGAAGAACCAACTGTTGGAGAAGGATTTGAGCAGCAACAGAGTTGGGAAGAAGGCAAGTGTATTATGTCATGCAAATGTCCTAATAATTATTAATTTCACCACCCATGCATGTGTCTTAATTTGATGGGTTCCTATTTAAGGATTTGCCTAGCCACTATATTTTCCCTGTCCCTGAAACTGGGTTATTTAATTAACTTTGATGGTAGATGATGCTTAGCTTGCTCAACTGGGATTGGTTAAATGAACCCCTACTCTATGTTCCATATACTCTTTTTAAATTAATGGCAAGATCATATCTTTTTAATTGGAACATGGAGAACCACCCAGGAAAACAGTAACCATGAGTGCCATATGGCTCTGGCTTTGACTGACTAATTAGGTGCTCTGGTTTATGGTAGCTTTACCGAAAGGGGCATGGGGGCGGCGGTTGACGGGTATAGCTCGGTCCTTTGAGTGTGGGCTTTGGTAAGAGACAGACCTCATTAGGGAGGGTTATGCTTTGCTTCTGAACCGGAAACCTTAGCGGGCTATCATTTATTAGAGTGTTTTGTAAAGGTCTCATAGTGAAACCCAGTATTCGGTCCACGTGGTGTGGGAAGGGTACATGCTTCGGCAATGGAATCACGGCTTATGGTGAAAGTGTACAACCTCTGCAGAGTGTAAAACTGTTATAACAGCCGTGCTCACGGTCAAGAGCGGCCTGGACCCTTACATGATAATCATACTTGAACATGATCTAAATCGTGGTTACTGAATATGTTGGGAATATGACATTCATTAATTTGTGGGTGGTATATACTTTCATTTGCTAGTAAATAGTTGCTTAATAAAACTTGACCAACTAAAAGTGCTTACTGCAGTATGGTCAGCCAACCTTTTTGCCTCAGCCTTGTATGTCATATTACATTTGCTGAGTACGTATGTGCTCATACTTGTTGCTTTTCTTTCTTTCTTTATTGCATCAACTACACCGGAATGCTGCTCAGATTGGGAGAATTTTGAGGATTTTTTGAGGAGTTCTAGGCGAGTCTCCCCCAGTCAATGCCTGTGGAGTTGGAGTCACTTTTGCTTCGTTAGATAACGTTTATTTAAGTCTTCCGCTATGATTTGAGTCAACTCTGAGATTGTAATATAAATGCACTATAATACTCTTTCGTTATGCATGGTTATGGATATTCACTTGTGACGTCTACCATATGTGTGTAAACTGATCCTGGCGCACATATGAGATGCACCTGGTTTTGCCTTTAAAACCGGGCGTGACATGCAACCACTGATTGTACTCGGAAAGAATGTTATACCTACTACTAAAATTCAGTGCGAGCGTTTCACGGCTCAAAAGGGATATGTTCTTACGAACGAACGATGGCGTGGCACGCTGTGATTAAAAATCGAGTTTAGGTACTTGGATTTTGAATATAGTCATAATGAGAATAACAGTTTGTTATACTCGATCTTATATATGCCTTTTAAGGAGGTAATTCATTAGGATTTTGATCCTGCAGCCTTTTTACCACTGTTCCTTTTCTGTCCAAGAATCATGTTCCAATTAACCTAGGAATCCTCCAGATGAAGGCTATATATATGTCTCAAGCATCATGTCGTGCGATGCAACAGTGGTTTTCGTGTGACAAAAAATACACTTTAATTTAGTTAATCGTCATCGTGCTGTCTCTTCATCACCTTACATTAGTTAAAGAAGAAGAAGAAAGGGAAATGTGGTATATCTTGTGAGGGACGATTACATATACTTGGAATACAAGCGAATCCAAAAGATGAGCAGAAAAGGATATGCTATGCACGCATGCATGTTTGCATTGGTTGGTGTGGAGATGGTCTGAGCGTGACCAAATATTTGCAGGTCGCCACCCTCTGCACCTAAATCCAGAGGTGGCTAGGCTACCTTTACCGTTGTGTAACTGAAACTCAAAACTGCATGGTCCACGTCATCACAGGGGACATCAAAATATGGTGAGAGGGAAATTGTCCACATCCCTTGTGCATTGTTGCATGGTGAGGAGAACTGTATATTAGCATGCGGTGGTGTGTCATGTGTGGTCATCTCATAGATAGGAGTAACACTAGCTAGCTAGCTCTGAAGTTCAGGATCAGAGCCATATGTTCAAGTTGGGAAGGTGAGTGCGTATTTTCGGAATAGGAGCAGAAAGGGGTTTTGATTTGTTTGGTGGAGAATGTGACCGAAATGTTTTGCAAGTGTTTGGTTTTCTTGTTCGTACCCTGTGCACCTAAACGAGAAGTTGCTAGGTTACCTTTTTCCGTTGTGTAACTGAAACTCTGAAAGTACAATTGGTCCGCAGGCAGTTCCACCACGTCCATCAGGGTGAATGAAGTTCAGGCCTGATCTCAGGATCAGAATTCAGAGTCATGTTCAAGTTGGAAAGCAGGTGAATTGTCTTCATCTAT